>OVBL01000455.1:0-18717 GCA_900406555.1 Pseudoturritis turrita | reverse complement strand
GATAGCAGTGTAGAAGCCAGTATAATTAATCCGGTGGAAATTGGACCTGCATAGAAGGCAGTAGCATATGGAATCAAGCATAGACAGCAAAGAGCAAAAATTATAGGCAGCTAAAATTCCATGTACGTGCATTCAGAAAAAAGTTGCAAACATACGTAATCCAAGTTTCTTTGTACTCAAAGATCAAACTATTATCAACAGTAAAGTGTCAAACTTGATACGACACAAACGCCAGCCTTTGCTTCAGTATATCAACAATGTCTGGTTGACAAGTTTACATTTATTACAGCTGGCATGTTAATCTCTCAGCTCCTACTACATACCAAGTTTAATACACCTTCAAGATAATCAGTTATCCACTTCAATACTTGTACTATTGTATATAAGTTCCATATCAAGAGGAGTTGAAGACATCATACTTTTTCAGCATGAGTATGAAAGACAGAGAATAACACAAAACTTACCCACAGTTATAAAGGACATGCGAATTTTAGATTTACCCACCCCACTCCTTCTGTCAATTATGGGCAAAAAACATTCATCCATGATAGCCCGCCCGACAGCTAGCTTTGAATTATTTTCAATCCTTTGTGCCGACAATTGAGAGTTTGAATCTGAATCAGTATCCACCCTATGTATAAGAGACCATGAGTAGCCACCTTCTATCTCATTTTTCACTCCAAGATACTTCTGTAACTTTTCGAAGAGCTGTAGAAAACAATGAAAGTTAAATTTAACAATATGGCTATACAAGGAGGAGGAACCAAGAAATACCAAAGACATGTATTGCCATAGACATTACTGAACAAGTAGATAAAAAGCTCAAGCAAATCAGCATTTTCCCATCATATTAATACAGAACTTGCAACTTCTCTCCCAAAAAAATTGATGAAATAAAAAACTGATGATATTAAATATATGAGAGCTTTGAATGATGCACAAACTATACATCATAACAAAACCTGATGTTTTGAGAAGATTAACCACATAATACTTTTATTACACATCAAGCTAATACGTTGCAACCTGCTTTGACATATAGATGTCCATAACCGTCCTCCTCTATCAATAAGAAGAAAGCGGACTCTAAAAATCAAGACAACAAAATTGTTGAGGAAAGTAGAGAAGTCACTATACCTCTAAGCAGTTAGGCCCACAAAACGAAGAAGCTGAACCAAAAGATTGAACCTTATGAGCTTCCAGCTCACTCATGCATGATTGGTGATCTACAAAAGGGGTCATAAAACTTAAGTGAGAACGCCATTGTTACCAACGGAAGTTCGTCGAAAGGAAAATCAAGCCAATAAAGGAAACATCTCACATCTTCTCTCACACATGTTGCAGGAAATTAATGATAAATTATTTCCGTCCTCTCCACCAGAATCCGCAGCTGCATCGCAAAATTTGCAAGTGCAATTTGGACAGTGCCAATCACCCAAAGGAAGCACCTACAATGAAAGCATGATACATGTACGTGAATAAGATCTAAACATTATAAAAAGTTAAATAAAATCCAAAACCCGAATATGGAAAGAAACATTCTAAACAAGTAAGACTTTGCCGTAATTCATACCTCCATACCTAGGCAGGTTTGATGGTATGTTGATGGACAACCATCACAGCAAATCAAATCTCCACCATCGCCACAGATACCACAAGCATCATCATTTGGATCAGCACCATCAGTGTCCACGTGATGGAAACCAAGATTTTTAGCATCTTTTTGCATATTCCACGCTCTGATTTGGCAATGAAGAAGAGAGCTGCCAGATTCCAGATAAATATTTTGGAAAGGCTGACATGACTTGCTCCCAGCATGATTCTCAAACCTGGAAAGTGAGAGGATTTTACTGCAGCAAACACAATGAATCCCCACTCTTGTTATCCATCCTTCAAGCATCACCTTTGTACATTGACGGTTCATATATTGCACCTTTTGTCTTAGTTGGACAACTCCACATTCAATCAACCAAGAGAGCAATGTCCTTTTTCCAGAGTATGGATTGAACCCGTCAATCGCTGGATTCTTTTTATCCTCAGAACTACGCACCAACAGAGTACATCTTCCAATTTTTTTGCTTTTTCTTCCATGTAGATGATGTGAATCTGATCCAGAGGATGGCCTTGCATCATTATAGTACGAAAATCTTTTACTTTTAGAGTGTAAATCATCCGATCAGTTTCATTTCTTCCTCTTTTTTTCGATTTCCCAGTCAGCTTTACGAATGAACCCATCCTCTCTTCGTGGGTATCACTGTCCGCTCCTCCTTCATCATCTCCATCAGTTTCCTTTTCACTCTCACTACCACTGGAATCCTTTTTCCATTTTTTTGTCATCTCAGTCCTTGTCTTCTTCACCTTCCTTGCTAAATTGTTCACAATATCCTCTGATACTGAAGCAACTGCAGCAGCATCCTTCCTAGACCTGGCATCAATTTCCTCCTCGTTTAATTGCTTCAGAAGTGCATCATATGCTTTGATTATTGACCAATATGCCGTCCCTGAGGGATTCACATATACAGCATCCAGGTAACTTTGATTCCTCCTAGGTCTATAGTCTATTGTCCATCCTGCATCAGTAAGCATTCCCTTAATTCGCTCACGTAATCTTTGCTTCTCTGTTCCACCACCACCCCTTCCTCTTCTTTCTTCTCTCACGGCAGGTTTCAGCAGTTCAGCAGAGGTCGATTTGGATTTGGTATTGATTTCCTTCTTGGATTTCCGGCACTCTGGTTTCCTCCTTTTTGATTTCCTCGACACGTCGCTCTCTTCTGACTCTGAATTACTGTCTACATCATTTGGTTTCCTAGAGGTTGATTTTACTACAACATTCTCACGCATTTGTACCTTCCTAGAGGAAGGCGGTCTCTCATATATTTCTGCTTCCTGGTGATTAATTGACCCAACAAGAGTGCTCGTTTTATTGTTTACCTTCACCTTCAGAACACCGTTTCTCCCCTGCACCCTTATTGGTTCATCGGAATCAGATTCACTACTCAACTTCTCCTGTGAACTCATGCTACTTGTGCCATTTACGAATGGTTTTTTCCCCCTAACAAAAAGACCCTCCCTGCCTGATCCAGGCCCTCCCACACTACTATCACCCCTTCTTGGTGCAAAAGAGCTTCTTCCGCTAACACCAACACTGCCATTATCAAAACGTTTCCTCATCAAATTTGCGCTATCAAACCCATCGTATTCGTCAAACTCAAACACATCTAACTTGTTCATCTTCATCAAACTGCCTGACGCCTCGTTGTTCCTCCTCACAAACCCATTACGATCATGCTCAGCCCTATCCCTCTTCCGAGCAAACTTCTCCTTCGAGCTACCTTTCGCTCCAAGGGTTTTGCGGTCAACGCTCCTAGGTGGGGGTTTCATAAACTCATCACTTGATTCGGAATCACTAACAATCACTCTGGATCTCTTCTTCTGAAAATTCCGCCTAGTTCCAGTAGAAGACACAGTCCTGCAAAGCCCGTCGCTTTTTTCCTTAAAACTCAAGAAAACCGAAGAGCTCCGAGGAGTCTTCGCAGCAATCCGTGAGCGCTCACCCGACCCACCACCCCGTTCCATAAACGATCACTACACAAAAAAAATCGAAAAGTAGGGACCTTTACTTCTAATCCCGTTTACAAATCCGAAACCAAATCAATATAAAATACCTAAATCGACAAAATCGTTACTCGATAAATCAAAAAGCTCCCTAAATCACCGGATCCGGGGTAAGAAAAGAGAGAGGTCCCGATCCTATCGGAAAAACAGGAGAAATGAAAGTATCGGCGAAACAATCCTTAAGAATTGCCTTAACGAGCTTATGAGCTTGGAGATTCCACTGTCGCCGGTTTCCTCGGCGGCCGACAATGTAACTCCGCCGCTACGGAGATGAAGGAGAGGGGCGCAACGGAGCGGTACAAAAGATTAGGAAACGAAAACGAAACTTTTATTTTCTATTCGGATATATATTTATAGTAATCTACCTTTATTGAAAATGCACCCTATAGTTTGTGATTTTATCAATTAGGCCCTCTCTAGTGAGAAATCGATCTCAATAAAGCGAATTTGTAAACTGTTTTCGACTCTTGCCTCGGAAAGAAGTAAATAATTTATCGAAGAATTAATAGGTTCATGGGCCAAAGAAATATAGCATCAAAGCCCAAATATTAGCATAGGATATGGGCTTACAGTTAACTTATATGTCTAATTTATTTATTTTGTTATATAACGATGATTTCATTGATTTGGTATTTTTTTTTTTTTTTATCAACATGTTCATTGGACCTTTTTCCAATCACAACAAGGTGGAATCATTGCCACTTACACTAATACATCCGAGTAATTTGGTATAATTATTGGCGTGTCGCCTTTGAAAAAAATATCAAAAAAATATCATGTTCAAACGTTTTAAAAAAAATATATCATTTTTCCTATATTCTATATTCAAAAAATGCTATTATTTTAATAAAACTTGGAGTTACTTTTGAAACATTCTCATAAATTTTGTTATATATTTTGACCTTCCAAGTCTCTTTACATATATATATGTGTGTTAATTAATATGTAATTTTCTACAATTTATATTTGATTTTATATCAATATATGCATAATCAAATTGTGCAAGAATGTTAAATTGGATGATGAAAAAAATATGATTGAATTTGTGTTAATTACTTTTACTAACGGAATGGAATAAGGGATGGACTATTACTACTTATTAGTATAATCATCTCTGTGTTTACAATAATAATAACAATTTTCTAATAAAAAAAAAGTTATAACACTTGACCTCTAAGTTGTTTAATCAATCAAAGATATATAAATGTGAAATGATGAAAATTTAGAATCATTGCCCAATTTCAAAATTTGAAATTAGAGGAGAACAAAAAAAAAAGGAAGATGAAATCAAGTTTTTAGGAGGTTTGGTAAAATATGAAAGAAATGTTTAGTAAGAACAAGGAGAAGTAAGAGACTTTGAGGGGTCACGTGAGTTGTTGTAGACATATCGCGTCAGAGCAACCAAATTATAGTATATATTTTCAAAAGTCGCTTAAGTCAATTATTACTGTAATAATAATGTCACCACTGTTTCTTATCTACGCTATATTGTCAATTTCTTCTCGGAAAATCAGAAAATCAGAAATCAGGAATATTTGTCGGACTTCATTATGAAAACATATATTCAAACATTCATCCATACCATTTGGAGAAAACGCAACGCACGGCAGTATGAAAAGATGATAACCTTCCCAGCCATATTATTAAATTCATCAACAAGTAAGTGAAAAAACCAACTCATTTCTATCCGAAGCATATTGATCGGCGATACGAGGAGAGACTTCAAATTTGGTTTACTATCTCTAGATAACGTGGAAATTTTTTTTCTCTTTTTTATTTATCTAAAACTCAAACTAAAGATACTTCTAACGTAAAAGTGTTTTTTCTTTGAATTAATTTAACATATAATTAAAAAAAAACATATATTTCTAAGACATTGATTTTATAAGCCGGTTTCCAACGTTAAATTATGTTTACTTGTTACTGGGAGTTTTTGGATAAATCTTTTAACTTTTTGTTGTCGTTTTCTTTTTTTTGCACACTAGGGAAGAAATGTTATAGATCTTACTTTTGTATAGTTTTTTTTTTGTATATGTTATAGATCTTTCTTTTGTATATGTTAGATGGTTTGATTCATCCTATTGTTCAATTAATCATGAAATAAAATATTATTCAAAAGTCAATCGTTAATCCACGTTTGAATAAATTATTGATTGAAATTCAAAACTAGAAACTCAAAATAAATAGTTTGTATACAGATCGATGAAATCGAAAACAATTTTTTTAAGTGAAAATTTATATCTTTAGAAAACAAAAATCACATTTTCTATTAATAGTAGGACGAATAGTTCGTAGCATTGACTAATCATAAATTAATATATATACTTTATCAAAATAACCTTTAAATAAATCATCGTGCGAAGTTTTTTCTTTTTGTTAAGTAACCATCGAGTGAATGCAAAATCGGATAATCTAAAATATATTGTTTGCATACGGATGAAATCGAGATCTAAAAGAAAGCAGAGTTACGATCATATAAGGTTTGTCAACTATGCATGCAAATTTATTTGAATTAAAGGTTGCTAACTTATGTCATTTAAAAATATAATAATCAGAGTTAATGTTTATTGAAATACATACAATGAGTGTGCTGTTAATAAACAAACAAATATTAAATAACAAACATATCATAGTGACTTTTCATGCGATTAATAATGAAAAGTTTGAACTTAACTCAAAGTCGTCTCTTGTATATTATATTAATAAATAAATGATTCCCACCCCATTTATATTTTATTAATTTTTCTTCCAAAAATATGTAGATACAAACAGAAAGACATAAAATAACATGAATCACTTATAAGAATTAAATAAGTACTTTTATTTTATTTAAGTAAGTGCTTTTATTTTCACTAAACAGACAATCTGATATATGATGTGGCCTATGTGCATACTAAGTTATCGCGCTTCAACTATTTGCTCACGGGCTTCTTCTTTTTGCCTCCAGCTTTTTCTTCTATTTTCCCTTGTTTTCTTATAGTTTTTTAAAATGAAGTATGTATTTATTTTTCTAAAAATTTATTGTAAGAACAAATAGAACATATCTGTTTTTGAAAGCACGGAAGATATTTATTAAAAAAAAAAAAAACATTTTTTCGATAAATGTTGCGAATGTGACCAATTTGACATTTGACTACTTGAATGTGACACGGTTTTGTTGAATTGGATGATCTCAAATTATAATTTATACTGTTATACAGTATTCAGTATTTACTTCTCCAGCATACCCACAAAATACGCTTTTAACTTTCGAACTTGCAGCAAAAAGAATATACTTAATGACTAAAAATAAATAATTATTTCATATAGTTACATTTTACACACTTTTTCATATTTGGTTAAAATAGTGTGAAATGTATGGGTAGAGAGACAATGAAATCAATCAAAGATATTGTACTGAAATTCTCATGGCCGATATGAAGAGAAACAAAAATCACCAGTAAAAAGAATAATCGAATTTATCAACAAATTTTTTTTTAATCGAAGTTATATTTTTTTTTTTTTTTAAACACAAACACACACAAGCCACTACATTCTACTTGAAGGTACACCTTTATTGATACGAATATTTGATTTGTTGGCTGTCAAAGACAGAGCCTTTGAGATGTCGTTTCCACTTCTTATTATTGCACCTTTGTTTTCTTATCTAGTGACTTATACGGTATCCTAATTACTAACTAATGGGTACCATTGTACATGCCATGCTATATATCACAAATTCACAAAAAATAATTCGTTGGTCTAGTGAAAATTATTCAACAGTCAATATTAGTTTAACCAACTCATGATATAGACTTAGCATGACGTTGTGTTTTTGAGATTCGATCCCATATTTTACATTTCACCGTACATTTGCAAGTTAATAGTTAATTTAGATTTTAAATTTGAGTTTGAAATCCGGTTGTTGTCTTAAAAGGTGGGAGTTAAAGATCGAGAACACGTAACACATAATAGTACGTAGTATCATATTATATCAATGAAATGTACAAATAAATCTTAATGATTTAAAATATACATATGATATATTCATAACCTATATTGGAGCTTTGTACATTACTTTAAAGGGTATTAATTGGCTTTAATTGGTCCGATGTTTGCTTTTTGGTTCTTTGTCGTTTTTTGTTGTTTCTTTAGAAGTGTTAAAGTGATGGCATTTAATTTCTTTAAGACTACTTAATAAACTAAAATTAAAAGTCAAGTAATGTTAATTATGCATATTTACTACACCGGAGACAAAAGGGTTGTGAATTAAATCCGATTCGTAGCACGAGAGACATCTGCCCAGTCAACATATTTATTGACCCTTTCATGTTTCCTCTTTTAAACTGTCATATATTTTAGCCAAAAAAAAAAAAAAAAATTGTTATATATCAGTACCGGTCCAATATTTTCGGATATCCTACGAAAATAAAAAAAATCGTGTCTTTTTCTTATGTTATTTTATTAATGAAAAAAAATTTTCCACACAAATTGACGTGTGAACAAGTGAGACTCTAAGCGATCATTTCACTTGTCTATGCTCTGAACCGATCCTATCATATATATATACACATGACATAAGATATCGAGGAGAAAAATATTTATACATTTCTTCCATTTTTTTAGTTTTTAACATCTTTATCTATGCGATGTAAAACGATATACTTTCATGAGAACTAGCGTGTATCTAAAAAAAAAAATTTGGTTAGATAACCATAAAAAAACATAATTTATAAAGTAACCAAAACATCCCATGTGACATAATCCTAATTCTTGGATCAATGGATTTTGGTTACTTTAAAAATATATTTTGTTTATATGTTATCCCCACAAAATCATCTTATCTGAAACTATGTTACATGTAAGATACATTGTTATTGTTTCACACCCAACGAAAAAAAACAAATTCGACTAGTTCTGATTTGACATATTTTGTTTAAAGGCTCAACAAGAATACGTTTGTTGTATATTTGTAGTAGATGGATGTTATATATGTTTTTAAAAACAAAGAATATGTTTGTTGTACTAACAATAAGATTCATAATTTTCAAAAGAGAGAACCAAAAAAAAAAAAGATTGATGTGATCAATATTATGCTTTTAAAAACTATTGAAAGTTCAACGAGTTTTAAGTAAAAGTGGAATCCTTGTAATAATTTTTGTTCCAACGGGCAAACCTGCTGCTGTGTCAAAAACACACTTGAGGTCGTTTCCTCTTTTTTTTCTCCCTTCTACTTTTTATTCATTTAAACCTCTCTTTTCCTTCTCTTATTACGAGAAAATGTGATTTTTTTGCTGTTGTAAATGATATGAGTATCAACGCCTGCTGCAATGTTAATTTTACTTGATGTTTTTACAATATTTTAAATTAATAATATTATTCCAAGTTTATGCTAGTTTAATTAAATATAAACAATAAAATATTCAAAACATGACCTTGACCATTAAATATTTTAAATCAATAATATGTGCTCGAGTAATGTTAACGGCGTCAGCTGCCGTTATCTATCCTTCCCAAAATATATACAATGGAATCTCTTTCTCTCTCTCTCACCATTCAATCACACTCCCATTTTTTTCAAAATCTCTTTATTCCTCTCTCTCTCTCTCTCTTAGCTTGAAGAACAAGCTTGGTATATTTGTTACAACGGGCTAATTAATCAATCTTTTTCACAAATAAAAAGAAGAAAGAAAGTAGAAATCTTCGGGTTGATATCTCGAAAATGGGGAAGAAAGAGCAGAAGGATCATTCAATAGTAGAGAGCGACGACAAAGTCGAAGCTGTTCTTCATCTCCTTCGTAAACATTCTCCTCTCACTCTTAAACAGGTTGGTTTTACAAATACTATAGCCTCACTACATTTAATTTTTCCGTTAGTTTTAACAGATTTTGAAAACAAAGATTTGATTTTTCTTGATGTTGTTTGGTTGATAAATATTGCAGGAGAAATTCTGTAACAGAGCTTGTGTCGGTAGATTCTTGAGAACAAAAGGAGACAATGTGAAAAAAGCAGCTAAACAGTTAAGGTCTTGCCTTTCATGGAGATCTTCTCTTGGCATCGGTACTTAATTTCTCTCTCTTAACCTATACATATACGCAAGTGTTTCTTTGTATCTATGTTTGAAATATGTTATGTTAATGTATATATGGATGCACGTACTTATATACACGTATATATATATATTCGTATACGAACACGCGTACGTTACATCTTTAGAGGTTCGAAGCTTTATCAATAAACGGTCTAATTTTTTAAAAATAATCCAACGAGAGGATAAAAACATAAAGTTTAAATTGTAAGCATGTAGTGTATAGATGGATATAGTTTTGGTAATTTTTATTTCGTTTTAGGTAATTAGAAAACAGACGTTTCGTTGCTTTTCTCGGGTTTTGATGTGTCCCATGTTTGAACATCGAGCGTTAAAGTGAATATCCACTCATTATGACACCCACTTATTTTTAACCTCTTCTATTTAATTTTTCAAGATTCTGTTTTACCTTTCTCTTTTCAAATTTATTATATTATCTTATAATAATTTCAGAGAGCTTGATCGCCGACGAGTTCACGGCGGAGCTAGCTGAAGGTCTTGCCTACGTCGCTGGTCTTGACGACGAGTGTAGACCTGTTTTGGTAACTCAATGTTTCTCACTTTTTTTCTTTCATGATTTCTTAACCAAACCTAATTTAATACTTTGTTTTTCTCTTAGGTATTCCGCATTAAACAAGATTATCAGAAGCTACATACGCAGAAACAGTAAGCATAAATTACCCACACATATTCAAACATAAACAAAATCAGATATAATAAATTCACAAACTTAATTTATATTCCTTTATTTTTCTAGGTTGACTCGTTTGGTGGTATTTACATTGGAGGTGGCAATCTCAACTATGTCGAGGAACGTCGAACAATTTGTCATACTTTTCGATGCTAGTAAGTTCTCTTCAATTATCTGTTGTTAAAGAAACCCCATTTATCATTTTATTAATAGGACGAAAAGGTTACAAAATAAAGGGGGGAAAAGTGAACATTTTTCAAAATTTGGTAACTATTTTGATTTTGTCTTGTTATCCCCAATGGAAATATTGTCACGGTAACATAAAATGTGTAAAAAGAAGAAGTTGGTAAAAATAGGGGACCGGAACATGTCGGAACTCCGGCAGGAAAGTGGGAGAGATAACGATATGAAAATGTCCGTAGTGTCCCTGTTTAGTCACGTATCACAATCTCAATTATTGAGGGTATTATTGACATTTACTTATGTCAATCTTCTACATCAGTTGCAGTGTACCTTCTCGCAACTCTGTTACTAGTCTTTTAGCTTTTTATTAAATGTTCCTCTTTTGATCCTCTGCAACTCCACAGTACACCTTCCTTTTATTCATTTTTGTTTTTTATTTTATTAATCGAGAAAAACACCAAATTATCAGTGTTTATAAGGAAATGTTAATTAAATGATTAGCTAAATATTTCTCCTAACACTTTTGAAATTTGCAGGCTTCTTCAAATCTGCATCAACCTTCATGAACATACTTGTGACTACACTCAAAATAGTTGCAGATTACTATCCTTGTCGTCTTTTCAAAACCTTCGTCATCGACCCTCCTTCACTTTTCTCTTACCTTTGGAAGGTAAATAATGTTATATTATTGCAATTACAAATTTCAATTGTTTACATTTTTTAAAAAAAAAATAATGGCGTAGATAATTTGAATTAATTACGAGTAAGTCAAAGTGTTAGTTCACCTATATAAAACGTAACTCGAGACTAATTTTACGTCGGAAGTCAGAGGTGCTGATCCTCTACGGTCACGTGTAGGGTGTACGTGCATTCATGGAACTATCAACGGCCACGATGATCGTATCGATGATAGATTTCCAAGACTCGTTTGACTACGACGACTTCTCTTCTTCTTACCCATCCCGAGTCTCCTCCCTCCGATTCGACACGTCATCGATTAAATCAACGGACAAGATCGGCTCTTGCGCATCCTCTAGGTTCGCTTTCACCGTGTCCCGCGACGGTCTCGACACGGTCAAACCGTGGTGCCTCACGCTGACCGACACGTCATCATCCAAACTAGGACCCACAGGCGCGTACATCTCACCGCTAAACGCGCGTTCGTTCTCATTCGCGTCACCGGCGGCTAGGAGAGAGCCGATAAGTGGGCCCAGGAGGAGCTTTTTCGCATCCACTCCGATGCCAGCTAGGACCACCGACCGTCACTCTATCGGAACCCTACGTGACCCGCGGATACCTCGACCGTCTTTTTTCCAGTCTCCGGCGGTGTTTTTCCGGCGAGAGTCACACGTCGGCAAAAGCGAGAAGCCGCGAGATTCGTTCGTTCCGTTTCTCAAGTTTTATCGTAGACCGTACGATGAGATGACTTATAGGTCAAAGATGCGGCCCCCACTAGGTGGTCTCGTATCTATTGTTTCTAATCAGATCAGACGTCGCCACGTGTCTTTATCTCAACGGTTCTAGCTCATGAAACTATCCACCTCTTAAAAGAAAGTAGTATATATATATTTTGACATTGTTATAAAAGTTTTCCATTGTTGTTGTTTATTTCTATCATTCGTAGTTCGTTGAAAATGTATTTCTAATAATTTTTGATCAATTGTTTATTTACTCATAAAATTTCTAGTGGTTTGATTTCAATTAAACTTTGAATGCTTTGTATCGAGATTGTTATTTGAATTTTAACACTTTAGAAGCTTTTCAATTAGATGATGATTATTCATAATAATTACTATGGGCACATTTCGGGATAAGCATGCAAAAAAAAAAAAAAAAAAGTCATCGCTTTGGGTAAATCTTAATTTGAAAAAAAGTAAGAAATTAAAAAAGACAACGTGGTCGTGACGGAGAAATTACTCATTGGGAAAATTCAAAAGAGAACATGCGATGTTGCTGTTGTAGTTTCTTTATTTGTTATAGAGGATACACAAGTACCTACATGTGACCCCATTATTTCCTAATCATAAAATAAAAGCAAACCGTTGACAAAACAATTGATCACGATAGAAAAGAAGAAGATATTTTAAAACCTTATAGTAGTAAAAAAAATGGAAAGCAAGTGTAAACAGTTAAAGTTTTTTCATTTGTTTTAGCTAAAAGACAAAGGTAGACATTTGAAGTTTTAAAACGCATTCACCTACTTAGTTATATAGTCAGAAGTAGTAGTTCAATGAAGGAGCTTAAAATTGTTTAATTTTATAAATATACATTTAAATTGGGATATGTACACATTTGTTTCTTTTTTAGTTTTGGATATTCAATTTTAAGTTTAACACTAGCAAAAAGAAGAAGAAACGACATATGTAAGGGTTATAGGTTTGACATTACTTTATTCAGATAGTTTCAATATTTGCTAGGAATATGTGTCAATTCGGTAAATAATATGTATCTATAAAACTGATTGGAAAGGTCAAGGTGGACTTTCTTCTGTTTTGTAGTGGTTGTGTGTATTATGCAGATTGTTGCATTATAATATAAGGTTTATTGTTGTATGCAAAACTATAGTATTAATCTTTAGTAAGAAAATAATTTATCTATGCATAGAAATATGAGTAATATGTCTTGGAGCAATTGTCGTCATTGCATCAAGGTTTATACAAAATCACATTTCTGAAGTGAGATGACGTAACTTGGGTTAGGCATTTTCTATTTGGAAGTTTGTCTATAAATTTGATCCAAGTATACTTATTTTCAAGGAATTTAAATGAAACCGACCTTTTCTTGCATAATTTTCGGGGTCCTTTATTATTTTTATTTTGCTTAAACTGTTGAGATTTGTGTCGTCTTCGCATGGGAAAAATAATTATAGACAGATGAACAGTTTTTTAGTTACTCTCTCGACTTTTATTCTTTGTCGGTTTCTGCAGTAATGAGTTCTCATTTGTCCCTTTCGTTTGTTACTTTTTGTAGTAATTTCCTAAAATTGATTTCGTCTTTTAATCGAAACTACATTTTCGAAGTAAACTTCTTAGCCCTTGTAGAGTATTTAGCTTTCATAAAACCCTTTTTTTATTGTCATACATTATATATATCATTGGTTAAATGTTCACAATAACTGTTTATACGAGATAGAAGTGAGAATAATCCATATCAGAAAAGAAATGTTCGATTTTGGATCTTGAATCAACTAGAAACTTGGAATCCAAGTAATTTGAGGAATTATTGAGACCCCAAGTTTCTTCTCGATTTAACATGCTCATCTTTTTGGCAAATTCAAAAGGAGAAACTTTTTTGGATGCATCTTAATCTTAGTTATTAGTTAATTTTATTTTTGGATAACCAAGAAAATTTAGAATGAAGAGACTATGGACAATCATTAGTTACTTACTCGAAATAATCGCAATTCCATTACCTTTGTGGAATTATTACTACCGATAAGAAAAAAGTGAAGTCATCATGAAACAAATCACATCTAAAAACCATAGTTAGAGATTTCTTTAAACTCTCAATTTTTTCCGTTTTCTTCTTTCTGGACACATTTTTTTTTGCTCTCCGATGAGAAGAAACACAATCATATAGTTTCTATGAATGAGAAAAAACCAAAGTTAGAAAAGGTAAATAAGTTTCTGGACTAATTAGATTTCTTTGAGACCGGTGACGATTTGTTGGTCAAGGCATCTAGTTCTTGTTCTTGTTGCTTCTTGAGGTATCTTTGTGCAGTTGCGGTCACAATCTGGCCGAAGAAATTCAAAAGCATCAGCCACACGATTCCGTTCCACACCGATGCAAAAGAAAGATCCCATTTCTTGACCTGAACCAACAAAAAATCATCCAAAAACCTCAAAATGCAGAACAATGAGAAACGGCAATGGCTAAGTAAAGAGAAACAAAGAGATGATACACTGATGTCTGAAGTTACTGGAGGCGAAGCAACCAAGTACTTCTCTTTCATCAAGCGGAGTTTTGCTGTGAGCTCAGGCAATGCAGAAGCAAAACCGGGCACAAAGCTCAGAATATATATCAGCTCGTTCTCTACCCAGTCAAGAAGTTGATTATACATACACATATGATGAAAACCGTCTGCAAAAGCAAAAAATATTGAAACCCAAGACTTTGTGATCAACCCTGAAGGTTGTGAAAACAAAAGTGCCACAAAACAAAAGTATTATGGAAACGATCACAAAACCTGTATATGCGTCTTGATGATTGCCTTTCCGATTAAAGTTGCAAGGAAAAATTCCCAAAACGGTTTCTCAAATTGTCCACACATGATTCCAGCAAGGTCGAATAATGGGTTAGGAACCTGAAGGCATAATGCAATTGTGATAAGCGCATCATAAGTTTTCTAGAAATTAAAAGAGAAACAAAAGTCTCTTCAAGAAGCATTGAATTGTTCAGAAGACTCATCTAAAACGTACCGAAGCAAGAATCAGAATTGTGAAGAAGTTGAGGTATTGTGAATGCGACAATAACCAGCCTTTGATGTGATTCACACGTTTAGCAATGAAGCCATTATCGTCACCAGAACATGTTTCCAGTTCTTCCATTTTGCCACCGGAAAGACTTGCTGCACAGAGCCAGAGCATTAGCAATTGATCTTGCTGCTAAACTGTTTGTCTCTCTGTTCATGTGTTACAAATTTAACTCGAAACATCTAAACTCCATTAATTCACTCCCATTTAGAAACATCAAGAAGCTTCTGAAACTGGACTCAGAATATCTATGTTGACACTAAACCACAAACATCGAGCAAGTTTGAGTTATCGGTAAAAGAAGTGGGCAAAGGGAACTTTCACCTGCCCTTGAGATAAAGTAAGGAGGAAGTTCTCCTAACGCTGTTCCTAGACCCCAAAGAATGGCTTCTATCTGAACCTGAGGCAATATGCTGCTAAGCGGCACTCCTGAAGAAAATACGGGGGAGCCAAACTCGTGGCAAGGTTTATCAAGCCACGAAGGATTTCTCTTCAACTGGATAGTGTCATATATAGCACTTTTTTAAATCAACCCTCCCGCAGGTCATTGCTTTTATGGTAAACAAAGCAATATGAGGACCCAAATAAAGAACAAATGTATGCAAACCAGATCCTGGAACCATCAATCAAAGAGAAGTATGTTAGTATTCATCAACAAATTTTTGGCATGTGATAAAAAACAGCATTCTACTAGCGTTTCTTTCCTGGCAGACGATGGACACAACAAACTATCAAGAAAAGATAAACCGGAAATAAGAAATTGATACAAAAATGTCCTTGACGGAGTAAAACATATTCTTACCAAGACCAATTGATGATGCAAACACCTAAAAAAATCCACCATAGTCCAAATCTGACGTACTCAGACAGTTCTTCAAGGTGCTGCAAGTGGAGAAAATTAGGAGTTATTACCATTTTCTTCATCTGAGTAAAGTAGTTCAACAAAAAGAAGCTGATAAAAAAGGGAAACAGATAGATCGATCAACACTCATGACAGTCAATATGTTCTTATTCCCAATTTCAATAGCAGTAGATGTGCCTCAGTTCTAGGATTTCTAGTATCTCATAACAAAAACTCGCTTATCATCTAAGAAAAGAAACATCGAGTTAACCCCCCGCCACGAGCTATATTTTCCATTGCTTTCATCACTCCTTCATCCCTTATCCCTACTTAAAGGTCAACAGTCTCAATCTGTTTACCTTGACGTGTGGGCCATCTACGGTCACAAGAAGAGCTGGAAATGCACCACCAAAATGCTACTAAAAAGCATAAGCCAGCCACCATTTGCAAAAAGGTAAGAGATTGATTTTCTAACATATAGAAAAACAGCAACAGCAAAGAATCTAAAGGTTTTGAATGGCTGTGAGGTCAATGTCAAGTTTTTTCTAGATCCTGTTGATGCTTTTCACGCAAACGCTGCAAAAACCCATAGAGCTATTAGTCGCCAAAGTCAAAGAGCTATATGCGTTAAGGCAAAAACACTCAAAAACTCATGAATCAATCAAACACGGGATGATTTTTGTCTAATCATATAAGAGAGGCGCAAACAAATGCATATGTAAACAATGTATGCATCGATCAAAGACAGTACAATGTAACGATTACAACAACAACAAAAAAGGGGAAAAACCCTAAAGTTTGAAATTTTAGGAACGAAAACCAAATAGAAAAATCAGAGAAGAGGCACCTAGAGATCTCAGGATTTCTAGGAGGAGCACGTTTTTTTCCAGAACCCATCTTTCTTTCGCCATGCTACGAATCAATAAACCAGGAGGATTGATGATGTCTGATGAATTTCAGATGCAACTTTTGTCGATTTCTACTGGAAAACTGGTTCTACGAATTGTGTCCGAATGAAAAATCAGATGACGACGATTGGTGAGAAGATGAACATTGGGTCTGAAGCTTTGGTCTCTGATGCATTTTGAAATTGGGTCGATCAATCTCGATCTGGATGAGGAAAAAAGCACATCTTTGCTTTCTCCTATGTTTACGGTGGGGACGACCAAAATCAGGTTCCCGTTTTGTTGGATGTGGACTGGAAAACTGGAACGGGTAAACCGGTAATAGGTATACATCGTACGGTTTACCGGTTATTTCTATAAACCGGTTTCTAGAAGAAAGCACATGTTTTTTTTTCTAATTTACCTTTTTGTATTTTAGTTAGTTAAAACTATTTTGTATTTTTTTCTAAACATTTATTTTACCTTTTCAAATTTGTGTATTACCAAATCAAAATTTTAAAAATAAATTCTATTATTATTTTAACACGTATCAAATTTTTTATCTATTTAAAAAACCATAATACCATTATATTTTTGAATAACATTACAAAAACAAAACGTTAGTATATATGAATTATAATTGTCAAAATGTGTTGGGTTGGTAGGTTGATTTTCTCTTAAATTAATGGATGAAGTCACATTTATTAAATTTTTGTTTCCCTAGTGAAGACTTTTGTAGGCTCTTTCTGAGTTCCTCAAGTGTTTGTCTTCTATTGGCTCTAAGCCAAAGTCAAATCAAATCCATTCTATTAAACAAATATGGGTCAAGTTCATATCATATAATAGTTCAAAATTCAAACTATGGATCAAATCCATATATTATATAAGTAATGTTAAGGTTTTTCCTTGAGAAAAAAAGAGTTATTTCTTCTTCTTCTTCAAATTTCTCGAATGGATCCAAGATTGATAGCAGCACCTCAAATCGGAAGCATCGATGAATTGTATGCGCATATCAATGAGAATCCATACATTCTTGAAGCCATTGATGCAATACCTTTCATCAACACTCCTCTTCACGTAGCTTCTGCTTCTGGGAACCTAGCTTTTGCCATGGAGATGATGAATCTTAAGCCATCTTTTGCTAGAAAACTTAACACATATGGGTTAAGTCCATTGCATCTTGCTATAGAAGAAGGTCAAACACGGTTAGTTCTGAGTTTGCTCAAGGTTGATCCTGACCTTGTTCGCCATCGAGGAAGAGAAGGTATACTATACATATAATTTTTTAAATATTAATGATGACACGAAATATCTTGTTTGCAACTACTCTTTTGAAAAGAGACCAAATAACGAATAGGTAGAAAAAACAAGATAAGAGTTTTATTGATAAAAACGAAAGGATCATATACCAATTTTGCTTCATGTGAAATTTATGAAAAAACAAAAACAAACAACTTATGAAGATCCTTTGAAAGGTTGATAATATTTTGATTTTGAATTAAGGTATGACGCCGTTTCATCAAGTGGTGAAAAGAGGAGAGACTGATCTTATGACAGAGTTTCTCTTAGCTTGTCCTGGTTGCATTAGAGATGCAAACGTGAACGGTGAAACAGCTCTACACATTGCGGTTTTGAATGATAGATATGAAGAGCTTGAAGTACTCTTGGGATGGGTTCAAAGATTGCGTCAATCTGATGCCGAATCGCTAGAGATGCAGTTTTTAAACAAACGTGATCAAGACGGTAACACTGCCTTACACATAGCAGCTTATAAGAACAGATTCAAAGCAGTAAAGCTGTTGGTAAAATGTTCTGCTGTTAACCGGAACATCCATAACCGAACGGGTTTAACCGCCTTGGATATCTTACAAAACCAGAGAGAACATCACACAAACAGAAACATCGAAAAGATAGTTCGAAAATCGGGAGGTAAGAGCGGAAACTCTCTACCGAAATCCAAGAAA
>OVBL01000454.1:0-15722 GCA_900406555.1 Pseudoturritis turrita | reverse complement strand
TCTCAAATCAATGCTCGGGAATCAGGCACATGGTTGGCATTCTGACTAGGAGTTATGAATGCGATGTGGAAGTTAGCGTCGAACACCTGATGCACTTGCTCGAATTCAGACGCCGTAATAAGAGAGAACTGAAGTATTATGTGTCGGGCAAAGCCAGGAGGAATATAATAAGGGGTTTCCCTTCCAAAGATGATAATTGGGAAGAGTTTTTCTTTTTTGTTCCTATCACCGAAGCATCGGTGGGTTCGACGTGTCTTCGATCTGTGAAGACTAACTGGGGGATATTGGTAGCCGATCCGTTGCTTGACTTGGGCCATGGCCCGGTTTTTTTTCATTCTTTAACGATTTTCCTTTTTAGGGCTTCCTAACCTCTTAAATATTTTTGTTTTGCAGTTCGTCATCTCCGCCTTTCATTGCCTCCCGATCTGTCAGAGGTTCACGAAGCGCTTTCTGCTCGCAAGTGCAACTAGTCAAGAGACTTTAATCTTCGATGAGTGGAGAGAGCCCGAGCCCTTTTCGGAGGACAGTCAGTTGAGCAATCATCCCCTTCACACTCTTCGATAGACACCATGGGAAGACCCACTTTTGGGATAGGGCCGCTGTGAAAGTGAAAGCGGAGGAAGAGGCGAAGGAGAGAGCGAAGCTGGCAAAGGCGTTAGATCGATCTCATCCTCCGAACCCTCAACCTGCCACCGCCGTCATCGCCGAACCAACTCCTGCTGATAACCCTTCCGAACCGGCTCCCGCAGGGGTTATTCTAGGCTTCGTCCAGCTGGTTCTCAAATTTTGCGCACAAAGACAAAGGCAAAGGAAAGGCCAAGGAAAAGAAAACCCGAGCCAAAAAAGACAGTCATCAGCGGATGACAAGGATGAAGGAGTGTCGAAGCGAATACGGTGCGCTGAGGTAACTAGAGTTGTCCCCGAAGCGATTCCTCTCTCCGCCGTTCCTCTTAACGCTGAAGGTGCTTACAATGACCGTACATCGGCTACGGCTATATTCTCGAGGATCACTTGTCCGGGTGACCGTTTTCCTCCAGTCGACACCTTACTGAGGGACAAGGCCTACAACAAGATGTCTCTTCGGGGTGTCAAAGTACGTTTAATGCTATTTGTTTTACCCATCCTATCCGAACTGCTTTGAGCATTTTAACTAATTGTCCTGGTTTTCTTGCAGTTCGTATCCCATCTCAACAGGATGGTGATGAGCTATGAGTCTGACGCCCGCAAGGATCGCGAAAGGGTTGAGGATGCCAGGCGTAAAGCCATTGAGCTGGATGGGAAGCTCAAAGAAGCCGAGGCAAACCGTGCTGCTGAATGAGAGAGAGCCGTACAGAGGATCAAGGCTCTTGAAGCAGATGCCGAAGGTCATAGGAAGCATATTAAGGAAGCCAACGAGCGGATCATGCGGCTGGAATTCGGCAAAGTGAGACGGGATGCTCACATATCAAGCTTGACCAGGCAGCTAGAGGCGGCGAACGAGTTGCACGAAAGCAAGCTGGAGCAAGCCATTGTGGAGGCCAAGCGGGACATGCTCTCGTTGTTTGAAGGAAAAATCTCCCGAGCCACGAAGCTTCTTGGCCGTATTGATGGTGAGCCGAAGGAAAACATGCTCGACCTTGCGCAGATCGAAGGCAATCAATAATTTATCGGGCTGGTTCAAAGTGACGAGCCCCCTTTTCTTGACGCCGAGGCAAAGAGCTTAGTCGAACACAGAGATTGCTTACAAGGTGCTCATGAAGCATTTGCTCAGCTCGTAGCTGAAACAAAAGGGGCGCTAAGGCTATCTCCTATCCGTTCTGATATTCTTAAAGAGCTCAATGACGGTGAGCCCATGGAGACTGCTGCCGCAAGCGTAGGGATCCGAGACTTTTCCGGCTCTAACAAGGGAATGCCCGGTTTGGCTGACCTTGGTTCAATGGAGGTTGCCGAAGAAGCAGTCCCCAAACCATCTTCCGAGAAAGGGCTCGAGGACGCTCTAGAGAAAAAAGTCGCGGAGTTTGCTGAGGCGTTACTCGAGGATTTCAAGGCGCCGAGAGATGATCTAGCTGAGCAGATGATGGAGCCGGAGCAGAGGGTGGTCCCGACCCCTGAGATAACAGAGGATTATGATCCTCTTTTCTTTGTTTAGTTTTAAAATTCCTGTTCTTTTTTTTGTTTAATGCCTGGATGGCTTTATCCTAGTAGTTTCTTGAACTTAACTTCTTTTTTACTACTTGGATTTATAAAGGAATGTCCTGTGTTTTGATGAAACATGTTTGCAAAGTAGATGAATGATAAAACATAGACGAAGGGTTGTAGGCCAGAATTTGCATGGCAGTTATGTTTAAGATGACCAATTCGGCGTTCAGATATGTTAGCGTAAATTTCACTGCTCCGAAGTTGATCATGAGTTTACGGGTCTATTACCATAAATATACTCGCTCCGATAATGAACATATGCTCGTATAGTTTAGGATGAACATTTTGGTTTACGGATACTTTACCATAAACATTTCTGCTCCAAAAATGAACAAAGTATTTGTATAGCGCGCTTTTAATCCTGAGGCGGATGTGATAGTGTAGATCCGAGATGGATTGATCTCATTACTGTGGCCAGCAGTAATGGAAATGTGGTGTAATGCCCATTGTAGCTTTGATTTGTATGAGCATGTCTATTTTTGTTAAGACTTAATGATTCTTGAAAGATGTTTAAGTAAAGCTTTGCTTTGATAGATCATAGAGTCGATTACAAAGATGGGAGTATACGAGTATACGTATACGTACCCATTCCCCTCCTTTTGAAAGGAGGGGGCAACTGAACCCGTCCGAAGATGAGCTGCCTACGTACCCTTTGCAAGGATCAAGTCGTCCCGTAGTTCATGTAAAGTAGCTTAGTGATAGTACTTTTTGAGATGCATTGCATTCCATGATCTCGGTACTGGAACGTCTGTCAGGTTAGCAAGTTTGTAAACTCCAGGTTTGACTACTTCCGTGATCCTGTAAGCTCCTTCCCAATGTGCTCCCAATTTTCCGGCATTCATCTCTGCTGTGTTCTGGAAGACCTTCCGTAAAACTAAATCGCCTTTGTAGAATCGTCGTTCTCGAACATTGGAGTTGTAATACTTTGCTGCCGCGTTCTGATAGTTCTGGATCCTGATCAAGGCTTGGTCCCTTCTTTCGTTGATCAAGTCCAATTCGTCAAGCATCAAAAGGTGATTGAGCCCTTCTTGTTCTGGTAGTAGTCTGCAGCGAATTCCTGGGAAATGTATCTCCGGTAGGATGACACACTCTGTTCCGTATACGAGGGCGAATGGGGTTTCCCCCGTTGCTCATCTTGGGGTGGTACGGTGGGACCAAAGTACTCCCCCCAGTTCTTCAGCCCAACGCCCCTTTTTCTCGTCAAGGCGCTTCTTCAGACCATCGAGGATCGTTTTATTGATTGCTTCGGCCTGTCCGTTCCCTTGTGGATATCTTGGAGTAGACTTGCTGAGTCTAATTTTCCATTTTTCGCAGAAACCTTCAAAATGATTTGAGATGAACTGCGAGCCGTTATCTGTCACGATCTCGTACGGTACTCCATGACGGCAGATGATGTTCTTCCAAACGAAGGCTTCCACTTGTGCATCTTTAATGTTGGCATATGAGTCGGCCTCAACCCATTTCGAGAAATAATCTGTTAAAACCAGTAGAAAACGCTTCTGTTTTGAAGGGTGCAACGGCCCGACGATGTCCATAGACCATCGCATGAATGGATATGGTGATGAGATGGACGAGGGCTGCAAGTGCGTCGGCTGGGGTGTTCTCCCCTCGTGGAATGCGTGTTAGGATGAATTGTTTGAACTGTGCAGCCAATTCTTTGACGATTTTCAAGTAAGCTTTTATTCGATCATCCTTTGCTGCATATTCGCCCCTGAACTGATTCGCGACTAGTTGGGAATCGCAAAATGCATGGAGTTGCTCGATTTTTAGGCCATCAGCAAGTTTCATTCCGGCAATCAAGGCTTCGTACTCTGCTTCATTGTTGGATGCATGAAAACCAAGGCGGAATGATTGTTCTAGTAGTTCGCCAGTTGGAGAAGTTAGCCGTATCCCCACTCCCGAGCCGTTTTTGGAGGATGAGCCATCGACATGGAGTTTCCAAAGCTGGCTCTGCATCTTGCCGTCAATGCCCTCGTCGGGCAGTTCGATAAGAAAATCTGCCAAAACTTGTGATTTTGCGCATGTGCATCCGCGATACTCGATGTCGTATTCACTCAGTTATATTGCCTAGTTTGCTAGCCTTCCTGATTGACTTGGGCTGTGCAAAACGGACCTTATTGGGAAAGTGCTCAAGATGACGATCGAGTGAGATTGGAAGTATGGCCTTAGCTTTCTTGCCAACATAACTATCGATAGTGCCAATTTCTCCATTTGCGAGTACCTCATCTCGGCGTCTGTAAGGGTCTTACTCACGTAAAATATCGGCTTCTGTTCTCCACGCTCATCTCGAATCAGCACGCCGTTTACTGCTGTGGCAGAAATTGCGGTGTACAGAAAAAGTGGTTCTCCCGCTTCTGGTTTTGTGAGAACAGGAGGAGTAGCCAGGTAGATCTTTAGTTGTTGAAAAGCTTCCTCGCATTTTTTCGTCCACTCGAACTTCTTGTTCCCTCGCAAAGTATCGTAGAAAGGTAGGCATTTGTCCGTGGATCGCGAGATGAATCGGTTAAGTGCTGCTAACCTCCCGGTAAGTCGTCGCACTTCCCTTTTTGTCTTTGGTGAAGTCATGTTGATGAGTGCGTCGATTTGCTTAGGATTGGCCTCAATGCCGCGGTGAGTTACCAGTTATCCAAGGAATTCCCCGGAGGTGACTGCGAATCTGCACTTGGTCAGGTTTAACTCCATGTTGTGAAAATTTAGCTGCGAGAAGCATTCCTTGAGATGAGTGACGTGATCTTGTTCTTTCAGTGATTTCACCAGCATGTCGTCTATGTAAATCTCCATTGTCTTTCCAAGTTGATCAGCGAACATCTTGTTCACCAGCCGCTGGTACGTTGCTCCGGCATTTTTCAAGCCGAATGGCATCACCTTGTAGCAGTAAATCCCACGATCCATTATGAAAGCGGTCTTCTCGCGATCGTCGGGGTTCATCAAGATCTAGTTGTAACCTGAGAAGGCATCCATAAAAGATAGGAGTGCGTTCCCTGCCGTTGCTTCGACTAAGCGATCGATATGTAGAAGGGGGAAGCTGTCTTTTGGACAGGCTTTGTTCAGGTCAGTGAAATCCACGCACACACGTCATTTGCCGTTCTTCTTCTTGACCACCACTAGGTTAGCTAGCCAGTCTGGGTACTTCATCTCAGTTATCGATCCGACGCGCAGTAGTCTCTCCACCTCGTCATTGACCGCTTTAGCTCTGTCTGGCCCAAGTTTTCTTCTTTTCTGCTTTACTGGTTTGAAAGTTGGGTCCACGTTTAGTTCGTGGCTCGTTATGCTGATATCGATGCCAGGCATATCTTCTGCTTCCCATGCGAAGGTGTTGATATTTTTCTTCAAGAATGCCACGAGTTCTTCCTTGATCTCTCCATCTAACATTGCTCCAATTTCTACACATCGCTCCGGATGTTTGTCGTCGATGCAGACTGAGATGACGGGGTCGCAAGTTGGTTTAGACACTTCTTCTTCGCGATCCACCGCAATCTGTAACTGCTATAACAGTTTCGAAAGTTCTTTCACCGGTTCTCTGTCGGTCTTTATCTTCTTGCGCTTTAAACTTGCCGTCGGATCAGTCACCGGGTTTCTGAGCTTGTGTGCGCAAAAAGCAGACACGAGATTCTTTTTGATTTCCTCGAATCGTCTTCACGCCGTTTGGTGTAGGGAACTTGAGACAGAGATGGTAGGTTGAAATGGCTGCGCGCATCGAATTTAACCAGGGGGTCCCAACGATGATATTGTAGATGGCCGGGTGGTCAGCTACGGAGAATTCAACGATCTTCGTCACCTCGCCAGCTTGGACAGGCAGTTTGATTATCCCGGTAGTCATGGTGGTTTCTCCAGAGAATCCTGTTAAGGGTTTGGGAGTAGATATCACTTCGGACAGGTCCACATTCATTCTTCTGAGAATTTCGAGGAAGATTACGTCCACGGTGCTCCCAGTGTCTACCAATACCCGTGCTACGTCGTAGTCGTTGATGATCAACTCGATCACGAGAGGGTCATCATGAGGTCTGTCGATTCCGATCGTTTCTCTTTCCTCGAATGATATCACGTCGTTTGGAAACTTAGATGGTTTATACCAGTTGATGCTGACGTCTGCCCTTCGCTGGAATGCTTTGATTGACGAGACGGTATCTGAGCAATAGTGGGATCCTCCCATTATCATGCTAATCCTTCTTCTGCTTGATCCAGAGGTGGCGCTTCGTCATCCCTTCTATCGCGCTTGGTGTGATCTTCTTTTGTCAGGTCGGGTTTGTATGTGTTTACGTCCATCTCGAAATCCTTTAGGCTGACATTTCCTCCAAGCTCACCGGCTGCTAATTTTATAGCAAGCTTCAAGCCTAGAATTCGGCAGTTCGCGGTAGAATGTCCGTAGATGTGGTGGTGTTCGCAGTAGGCCGTCTCGTCATAGGAACTGTCGCTTTTGGTCCATGTGCTCCATGAGCTTCTTCCACGGCCTCGGCCTCTTCCTCGACCGAATCTAGGAGCGTCAATTTGATAGTTATGAGCTCCTCGAAAGCCTCCCTCGTGCTGGATATAGCCGGAGCCTTGGTTGTTCTTCCTAGTGTTGGAAGGGGCTGAAACTTGGGGAGAATGGTTCGTTGTCTTGGCCTTCCCGTACTTCTCGGTTAGGATTTTCATCTCTTCTTCTTCGGTGATGAAGTCTGCGGCTCGATGCATAGCGTCCTGTATCATCGTGGGGGTTTTCAGCGCGATTTCTTTGCGAAAATCGGAATTGAACCAGAGTGCTCGCTTCAGGGCTAGCAGGGCTGCTTTGTCGCTCAGGCCTTCCACTTTTGACATAACAGCTTTAAACCTTCCAATGAAACTCCGAAGTGTTTTGTTTTGCCCTTGAGCTAGGGTCCACAGGTCGGCATCAGATGTTCCGGGATCCATGAAGATGGAATAATGTTTCAAGAATGCCGCAGATAGTTGGTTATAGCTGTTGATGGAATTCTGCTCGAGTCTTGAGAACCACTGGAGCGCCGGTCCCTTAAGATGCTCCACGAAGAGAAGGCATTGTCTGGCGTCTCACTCATTTTCCTTGAAATTTGAGCGTCCCGTGGCTATAGCGACGGCCGTCAGATGCTCCTTCGGATTGGTCTTTCCTTCATAGATCGGGACTTTCATCTTCCCAGGGTCTGGAATTCTCGTGCCAGTTATCCTTTCTATGAACGGGGTGTTCTGTGCTTCCTCCAGTACACGATCTATCTCTGGAACCTTGCTAGTTGCTTTGTGCATCATGGATCGGACAGCTTTTATGTCGGCAGCCGCTCGATCCATATCTGCTTGCATCATAGCCATCTCTTCTTTCTGGGCTCTGACTCCTGCTCGGTGCTCTTCGTTCATCCGTGCTTGCTCAGCCCAGAGTATGTTCTCCTCTTCCTCGGTCAGCTCTTGATCTCCTTAGGGGATGGCCTCGCGTCTTTTGGTTCGGGCTTGACCAGTTGCTAGGTGTTCAGGATTGTCATGGCTCTCCATGTTTCGCTCCATTCGGTTCTCCTCCTCCAGATCGATGATTGGTGCAGGCTCTTCTTCGATTGGTGTGTCGCCTATTCCTTGGGCTTCTGAGGCTAGGTTTGCAGAGCTTTGATGGAGTGGTGGCAATCCTCCCCGAGTCCTCGGTGGGTTGAGTGGAGTTGTGAAGTCCAGGGCCGTCGGGTTGAGACATCGAAGAGGGCGCCTCATTAGGTCGACCCCTGAACCTCTACCACAGGCTCGGCTCGCCGTTGTAAGGACCTCGAGCTTATCGGTCATCATTGTGTTTAGCCTGTCCTGCTCCTCCGCCTTCTTGAGCAGCGTGTCCAGCATCGTCTTGATCTGCGATAGGGCCTCTGGGCGCGTCTCCACGACTGCAGGCATTGGTGTATCTGTTGCTCCAGATCCATCGATTCCCATGTCTTGCGGGTCGTTAGTTCGTCCGTCGCCAGTCATCTTCGTCGAATTGTTCGCACGGTGGTTCCTTGGAGTAAGAAAGTTTCCCCCCCTCCTTCTAGCGCCAAATTGTGGGAGTATAAATCCACGCCAATTGAATTCGTCGAGTCTTTTAGAGAGATCTGAAACTTTTGAATAAAAACCGCCCAAAAAACACGAACAGGGATCCAAAGATGGTCTTTTATTAAGCTGCTTAGAAAGCTTTTTTGTATTAGAGCAAAAGTACAGGGTTTTTCCTAGGTAAATTGCGGATCCCCTTTTCAGAGGGTTTACATGAATATATATATCGGCTAAGTTAATGTCTAAAGAGATAAGGAAGATTTCCTAATTCCTTGGGATTTCCTTTTAGCAAAGTCGGTTACCACCATGGGCTTTGATTCATGGGCTTTAACCTTGTCATCTCTTATGTGGGCTTGAATCTGTGGGCTCGTCGCCTCGGCCCAATCTCTTACCACCGAACTTTGGCTCGGGTGACACCATGGTTCACGGCTCGGGTGACACCATGGTTCATGGCTCGGGTGTCGATGGTTTTCTTTGACCCCGATCCATCTCGTTTTCGATCCAGGTCATGGTACCCGAACCAATCATCCATGGCTCGGGGTTCTCGCACAAACTTCTCCTGCCATAGTTAGAAGACACCCGAACCAGCCTACCCTGTCGCAGTTAGGGGTCGCCCGATCCCACTCTCCCTTCGCGGTTCGGGGATACCCAATCCAACTTTCCCTTCACGGATCGGGGTACCCGATCCAACTCTCCCTTCACGGATCGGGGTACCCGATCCAACTCTCCCTTCACGGATCGGGGTACCGATCCAACTCTCCCTTCACGGATCGGGGTACCGATCCAACTCTCCCTTCATCGGGGTACCCGATCCAACTCCCTTCACGGATCGGGGTACCCGATCCAACTCTCTTCACGGATCGGGGTACCTGATCCAACTCTCCTTTCCCGGATCGGGGTACCCGATCCAACTCTCCTTTCACGGATCGGGGTACCCGATCCAACTCTCCCTTCACGGATCAGGGTACCCAATCCAACTCTCCCTTCACGGATCGGGGTACCCGATCCAACTCTCCTTTCACGGATCGGGGTACCCGATCCAACTCTCCCTTCACGGATTGAGGTACCCGATCCAACTCTCTTCACGGATAGGGGTACCCGATCCAACTCCCTTTCTTCACGGTTCGGGGTACAACTGCTAATGCTTATCCACACTTAGCCATTTTTAACTATTGATTCTCAAGAGGTGGAATCTGACCCCAACAGTATATGACGTCACTTTTTGCCTATATAACTCGTGATGCTTCCCATTTTCTTTCACTACTTCATTTTTTTGGAAATTTTTTCAAGCAGGTAACCTCTCTCTTCTTTCTCTCTCTATTTTTTTTTGCTTAAGTTAATTTTTTTTGTTCCTCCGTTATTTCTTCCTTGCCGCCGAGCCGTTCAAGTTTCCCGACCTATTTTCAATCAACTCCGCCGCTATCCTTGAGTTTTCCGGTAGTTCGCGTGAAGATTTGGATCTAATCTCAAATTTATTTTGAAGATCTCGTCCTGTTCTTTGATTCTTAGAAAGCTTCAATCCATTTTGATAAGTTGTTGATAAACCCAATCTATTTTCTAAAGCCTCTATCCTTTCTTCTGAGCTTCTAGGGATCTCGATCTGTTTGTATGCTTTCCAAAAGACCGATCCATTTTCAACAAAGGTTGTCTCAACTATCTCCATTTGCGTAACCCGATTCATATGCCAGATTGTTTTTCAGTCCAGATCAATCTTCACTTCCCGAACCTTCATTTTCCCCTGATCCAACCTTCGCTCAAAGTTGCAGCCGAGCTGATTCATCTGGTGCGAACATCCTAGAGGATTTGGATGATTCAAATGGTTCGGGGGAGGACCTTCTCTCCTTGGTAGGAAAATGGTGCTCTTCGAATCCTCGAGAGCCGACAGTAATGTCGGGGCTCTGGTGGAATATGAAGTCCCCCACCTTCACGATTCTCCGTTTGACGAGACAGCGAACCCTTTTGCGGACACAGTAGATCACGAGCCGGCAAAAATTGAACCACGGGATTGGTTCTACGATCCAGTCATAGCAAGGCAAGAGTTAGAGCGTTTGATTGGACCTATCCAACGAGTCCCAAGGAAGAAGAAAGCAAAAAGGAGACCTGATCCACCGGGTTCAACCCTTTCCACTCTAGATTCATTGTCAGCCCTTAGGTAGAGATTCAACATCTCGGAAGAAATCAAATTTGTTCTTCTGTCACCGACTGACCGAGCCAACAAACCTCCCCCCGATCAGTTCACTCTTTACGAGAGCTTTTTCTATCGCTGCTTGTTGTGGTTCCCGATCCCTGAAGTAATTTTACAGTTTCTATGGAAACATAATCTGGCAATTGCCCAGATCAATACTAGGGAAATCAGACATCTGGTCGGCATTCTCGTAAGAAGTTACGAATGTGATGTTGAGGTTGGGGACGAACATTTGAGGAGTCTCCTCGAATTCAGGCGCCGCAACAAGAGAGAGCTGAAATACTATATATCAGGTAAAGCCAAGAAGAAGATCATAAAAGGATTCCCGAGCAAGGATGACAACTGGGAGAATTTCTTCTTCTTTGTTCCCATCACCGAGGCATCAGTGGGATCAAGATGCCTTAGCATAGTCAAATCGAGTTGGGGAGAACTTGGTAGTTGACCCGTGGCTTGCTCTTGGGCTACGGCTTGGTTTTCCATTTTAAATTTTTTTTATTTTTTGCCTGAGTTTATTTATATTATTTCCTTCTTTTACAGTACGCCACTTTCAGCTTTCGCTGCCACCCGATCTGTCTGCGATTCACGAAGTTCTTTTAGCCCGAAAGTGCAATTGGACAATGGATTTCAATCTCTAGTGAGTGGAAAGATCCCGAGCCTTGTTTGAAGGTCAATCCGTTGGTCTGTCATCTTCTTCTGATTCAGACGATAATATGGGAAGACCTACGTTCAGAGATAGAACGGCAGCCAAAGCGAAGGCAGGCCGAAGCGTTGGGTCAGCTTTGCCCACCAAACCCCCAAATCTCCGCCACTCTTGTCCCCAAACCGACCTCTTCTAGCCATTCCCCGAACCAAGTTTTGACTTAACCCCCGAAGGGGTTGTATTAGGGCTCCGTCCCGTGGAGTCGCAGCTGGTGTTGCACAAAGGCAAAGGGAAAACCAAAGAAAAGAAAAAGCCGAGCCAAAAATGTCAGGCTGATAACAGAGGCGAAGGGCTAGCTGAGGCGGCGAAGCGGCGGCGTCGTGCTGAAGCTCCTTGACTTATCCCCGAGGCGATTCCATTGTCTTCTGTGCCCCTTAATGTTGAAGGGCCTTATAACGATGCTGCGGCGTCCGCAACCATCTTCTCTAGGATGACATGTCCAGGTGATCAGCTTCCTCCTCCCGACACCTTGCTTAGGGATAAAGCTTACAACAAGGTGTCCCTTCGAGGTGTCAAGGTGCGTTTTCTATCTATTTTTTATTGCCCGAGCCATTTTTTGTTTGCTGTTACGTTTGCTAAACTGTCTTCCTTATTTTTGTGCAGTTTATATCCCATCTTAATAGGATGGTTCTCGGGTATGAATCTGACCCTCGTAAAGATAGGGAGCGAGTTGAGGATGCCCGGAAAAGAGCCAACGAGCTAGACGGGAGGCTCAAGGATGTCGAGATGAGTCATGCTTCCGAGCGGGAGAGAAACCTTAAGAAAATCAAGGCATTCGAAGCCGAAGCAGAGGGGAACAAGCAACACATCAAGGAAGCTGACGAACGGATCCTGAGACTGGAATCTGGCAGGGCGAAGCAGGACGCTCACATCGCCAGCTTAACGAGGCAGCTTAAGGCGGCGAATGAGCTTTATGAAAGCAAAGTCGAGCAAGCTGTGCTCGAGGCCAAGCGGGAGATGACGACAATGTTTCGGGACAAATCTCTCAAGCCAACAAGCTTCTTGGCATGATTGTTGGTGAGCCGAAAGAAAATATGCTCGATCTTGCTCAGATCGAAGGCAACCTTCAGTTCATAGAGTTGCTCCAGGGCGATAAACCGCCGTCACTTGACTCTAAGGCGAAGAGTCTGGCTGAGCAAAAGGCGGACCTAGACGGAACCTCGAGGTGTTTGCTAAGCTCGCGGTCGAGGCGAGCGAAATTTTGAAGTTGTCTCCCATTCGGTCTGACATTTTGAAGGAGCTCAATATAGATGAACCCATGGAGATGGCTGCGGCAAGCATTGGCATACAGGACTTTTCTGGCTCGAACAATGGAACGCCAGGTTTAGCTGATTTTAGTTCAAAAGAGGTCGCTGAGGAACCAACTCCCGAACCATCTTCTGAGAAAGGCAACAAGGCCGCTGTGGAGGAAAATGTCATAGAGTTTGTTGAGTGGTTCCCAAAGATGAAGCTCCAGAAAGCGATGTAGCTGAGCAACCGGCGGAGCCAGAGCAGAGGGTGGTCACGACCCCCGAGATAACGGAGGATTACGACCCTCTCTTCTTTGTTTAGTCTAAAACTCCCTCTTTTTTTTGTTTAACGCCTGGACGGCTTTATCCAAGTAGTTTTATGAACTTATTCTCTTCTTGTTATCACTCGGTTATAAGAGAGTGCCTTGTGTTTTGATAAACATGTTTGCAAGGAGATATTAAGTATATTTCTTCTGTTTGATGACAAGTCTGAATGCTTTGCTTGTATCGTCTTTGATAAGATATAGCTGTTTTATATGAATGGGCTCTAGCTAAGTTTGCACAGTAGTTATGTTTGAGATGAACAATTCGGCTTACAGCTATGTTACCGTAAACTATTCTTCTCCGAAATTAATCATAAGTTTGCATAGTTTTGTTTGAACACTTCGGTTTACGGATACATTACCATAAAAGTATTCGCTCCGATAATGGACATATACTTGTATAGTTTAGGGTAAACACTTCGGTTTACGGATACGTTACCGTAAACATATTGTGGGAGTCGAAACATTTCTGCTGTTAAGAGTTTGAATTCAACTCGAGGAACTTTGGGGGCTATCACCTTTATCGGGGAGTCTAAACATTTCTGCCGTGTCCCGAGGTATATGTGGGAGTATAAATCCATGCCAATTGAATTCGTCGAGTCTTTTAGAGAGATCTGAAACTTCTGAATAAAAACCGCCCAAAAAACACGAACAGAGATCCAAAGATGGTCTGTTATTAAGCTGCTTAGAAAGCTTTTTTGTATGAGAGCAAAAGTACATGGTTTTGCTAGGTAAATTGCGGATCCCCTTTTCAGAGGGTTTACATGAATATATATATATATATATATATATATGTTTCAGTCGGCTAAGTTAATGTCTAAAGAGATAAGGAAGATTTCCTAATTCCTTGGGATTTCCTTTTAGCAAAGTCGGCTACCACCATGGGCTTTGATTCATGGGCTTCAACCTTGTCATCTCTTATGTGGGCTTGAATCTGTGGGCTCGTCGCCTCGGCCCAATCTCCTACCCCCGAACTTTGGCTCGGGTGACACCATGGTTCACGGCTCGGGTGACACCATGGTTCATGGCTCGGGTGTTGATGGTATTCTTTGACCCCGATTCGTCTCGTTTTCGATCGAGCTCATGGTACCCGAACCAATCATCCATGGCTCGCGGTTCTCGCGCAAACTTCTCCTGCCATAGTTAGAAGACACCCGAACCAGCCTACCCTATCGCAGTTAGGGGTCGCCCGATCCCACTCTCCCTTCGCAGTTCGGGGATACCCAGTCCAACTTTCCCTTCACGGATCGGGGTACCCGATCTAACTCTCCCTTCACGGATCGGGGTACCCGATCCAACTCTCCCTTCACGGATCGGGGTACCCGATCCAACTCCCTTCACGGATCGGGGTACCCGATCCAACTCTCTTCACGGATCGAGGTACCCTATCCAACTCTCCTTTCACGGATCAGGGTACCCGATCCAACTCTCCTTTCACGGATTGGGGTACCCGATCCAACTCTCCCTTCACGGATCGGGGTACCCGATCCAACTCTCCCTTCACGGATCGGGGTACCCGATCCAACTCTCCTTTCATGGAGCGGGGTACCCGATCCAACTCTCCCTTCACGAATCGAGGTACCCGATCCAACTCTCTTCACGGATAGGGGTACCCGATCCAACTCCCTTTCTTCATGGTTCGGGGTACAACTGCTAATGCTTCTCCACACGTAGCCATTTTTAACTGTTGATTCTCAAGAGGTGGAATCTGACCCCAACAGTTAGCCCCCCAGCTTGGCAGTATCAGTAAATGTTAATGCCGAGCTGTAAGTGGCCGAGTGAGATCAATGATTCTCGTGGTTGCCCCGAACTGTCTTCTGTTGATGATCCCAAACCGTGATCCGTGTATAGCCCCGAACCATCTCTTTGTAACATTACTGATTTAGTTCGGGTATGGCTTCCTATGTAAACTCAGTTCGGGGTTTTGTCGCCTTGATACCTTTATCGGGGAGTGCAAGCATTTTTGCTGGTTCCCGAGGCAAATGATGTCACCATCCTCCTATATAAGCCGTGATACTTCTCATTTGTTCTCCACTTCATTTCTCCGAAAATTTCTTCAAAGCAGGTAACCTCTCTCTTCTTTCTCTCTCTAGTTTTTTTTGCTTAAGTTATTTTCGAGTCGGAACTCCGTCGTTCTTCCTTCGCCACCGATCCGGTTGAATTTCCCGATCCATCTTCAACTGACTCCGCCGCTGTCTTCGAGTTCTCCATTAGTTTGTTTGAAGATTAGGATCTGACTCGCTTCTTCTTAAAGGATTCCAACTTGTTCTTCGATTTTTTAAAGGCTTCGATCTGTTTTGATAGGCTGCTGAGAGCCCCGACCCATTTTCTGAATCCTAGAAACTCTAGATTCTCTTTCGCAAGTTGTTAAGGATCTAGATCTGTTTGCATCTTCAAAGATCCCGATCCGTTTCTCAATTCAAAAAGGATGTCTCGGTCATCTGTTTCTGCATCCCCCGATCCATATACCCGCTTATTTGGCTTCTCAATGGAGTCTCCGCTTCCCGAACCAACTCTTTCTTCTATCTGCCTTTCGCCCAAAGCTGTAGCCGGGAAGACTCTTCTGGTGCACATGCTTCAGAGGATTTGGATGACCCAAGTGGTTCAGGAATAGGACCATCTCTCCTTGGTAGGAAAATGGTGCTCTCTGAATCCTCGAGAGCCGGCAGTAATTCCGGGAATCCTTCAAGGTTTGAAGTGCCTCAGCTTCACGATTCTCCTTTTGACGAGGCTGTGAACCCTTTTAGTGATGCAGCGGATCCCCATCTGCCGAAAATCGAACCAAAAGACTGGTTTTTTGACCCAGCCGTGGCTAGGGAGGAATTTAAGCATTTGATGGGTTGTAATCGTCAGGCTCCAAAGAAAAAGAAGAAAAAGCGACCCGATCCACCTGGTTCAACCTCTCAACCCTCTCAACCTCGGATTCACTGATGGCACTTAGGCACAGATTCGGTATTTCGGAAGAAGTCGAGCTTGTTCTTCCTTCACCATCAGACCGAGCCAATCATCCTCCCCTCATCATTTTTACTCTCTACGAGGATTCTTCTACCATTGCCTGCTGTGGTTCCCGATCCCTGAAGTTATCTTACAGTTTCTTTGGAAGTATAACTTGGCCATTT
>OVBL01000453.1:0-11854 GCA_900406555.1 Pseudoturritis turrita | reverse complement strand
TAGATTTTGGACTCCATTATTTTTCCGTTTCTGAGCTCAGAGCCAGAACAGAGGCATTTGATTAGATTTCTGGACTCCATTATTTCCCGTTTCTGAGCTCAGAGCCAGACAGAGGCATTTGATTAGATTTCCGGGACTCCATTTTTTCTCATTTCTGAGCTCAGAGCCAGACAGAGGCATTTGATTAGATTTCGGACTCCATTATTTTCCCGTTTCTGAGCTCAGAGCCAGACAGAGGCATTGATTAGATTTTCGGGACTCCATTTTTTCCCGTTCTGAGCTCAGAGCCAAGACAGTAGGCATTTGATTAGATATTTCCGGGACTCCGCATTATTTTCCCGTTTATGAGCTCAGAGCCAGACAGAGGCATTTGATTAGATTTATGGACTCCATTTTTTCCCATTTCTGAGCTTCCGAACCAGACAGAGGCATTTGATTAGATTTCCGGGACTCCATTATTTTCCCGTTTCTGAGCTCAGAGCCAACAGAGCATTTGATTAGATTTATGGGACTCCATTCTTTCCGTTTCTGAGCTCCGAGCCAGACAGAGGCATTTGATTATATTTCCGGGATTCCATTTTTTTCTCATTTCTGAGCTCAGAGCCGACAGAGGCATTTGATTAGATTTCCGGGACTCCATTATTTTCCCGTTTCTGAGCTCAGAGCCAGACAGAGGCATTTGATTAGATTTATGGGACTCCATTCTTTCCCGTTTCTGAGCTCCGAGCCAGACAGAGGCATTTGATTAGATTTATGGGACTCCATTATTTTCCCGTTTCTGAGCTCAGAGCCAGACATAGGCATTTGATTAGATTTTCGGGACTCCATTATTTTCCCGTTTCTGAGCTCAGAGCCAGACAGAGGCATTTGATTAGATTTCCGGGACTCCATTTTTTTCCCGTTTCTGAGCTCCGAACCAGACAGAGGCATTTGATTAGATTTTGGGACTCCATTATTTTTGTTTCTGAGCTCAGAGCCAGACAGAGGCATTTGATTAGATTTCCGGGACTCCATTATTTTCCCGTTTCTGAGCTCCGAGCCAGACAGAGGCATTTGATTAGATTTATGGGACTCCATTTTTTCTCATTTCTGAGCTCAGAGCCAGACAGAGGCATTTGATTAGATTTCGGGACTCCATTATCTTTCCCGTTTCTGAGCTCAGAGCCAACAGAGGCATTTGATTAGATTTCTGGGACTCCATTATTTTCCGTTTCTGAGCTCAGAGCCAACAGAGGCATTTGATTAGATTTTGGGACTCCATTTTTTTCCGTTTCTGAGCTCAGAGCCAGACAGAGGCATTTGATTAGATTTCCGGGACTCCATTTTTTCCCGTTTCTGAGCTCAGAGCCAGACAGAGGCATTTGATTAGATTTATGGGACTCCATTATTTTTCCGTTTCTGAGCTCAGAGCCAGACAGAGGCATTTGATTAGATTTATGGGACTTCATTCTTTCCCGTTTCTGAGCTCCGAGCCAGACAGAGGCATTTGATTATATTTCCGGGATTCCATTTTTTCTCATTTCTGAGCTCAGAACCCGACAGAGGCATTTGATTAGATTTCCGAGACTCCATTATTTTCCCGTTTCGGAGCTCAGAGCCAGACAGAGGCATTTGATTAGATTTATGGGACTCCATTCTTTCCCGTTTCTGAGCTCCGAGCCAGACAGAGGCATTTGATTATATTTCCGGGACTCCATTATTTTCCCGTTTCTGAGCTCAGAGCCAAACATAGGCATTTGATTAGATTTATGGGACTCCATTATTTTCCCGTTTCTGAGCTCCGAGCCAGACATAGGCATTTGATTAGATTTTTGGGACTCCATTAGTTTTTTGTTTCTGAGCTCAGAGCAACACAGAAGCATTTGATTAGATTTCCGGGACTCCATTATTTTCCCGTTTCTGAGCTCAGAACCAGACAGAGGCATTTGATTAGATTTATGGGACTCCATTATTTTCCCGTTTCTGAGCTCAGAGCCAGACATAGGCATTTGATTAGATTTTTGGGAATCCATTTTTTTTTTCGTTTCTGAGCTCAGAGCCGGAGAGAGGCATTTGATAAGATTTCCGGGACTATATTCTTTCCCGTTTCTGAGCTCCGAACCAGACAGAGGCCTTTGAATAGATTTTTTGGACTCCATTAGTTTTTTGTTTATGAGCTCAGAGCCGAACAGAGGCATTTGATAAGATTTCTCGGACTCCATTCTTTCCCGTTTCTGAGCTCCGAGCCAGAAAGAGGCATTTGATTATATTTACGGGACTCCATTTTTCTCATTTCTGAGCTTAGAGCCAAACAGAGGCATTTGAATAGCTTTTCGGAACTCCATTACTTTCCCGTTTCTGAGTTGAGAGCCAAACATAGGCATTTGATTAGATTTCCTGGACTCCATTTTTTCTCATTTCTTAGCTCTGAGCAACACAGAAGCATTTGATTAGATTTCCGGGACTCCATTATTTTCCTGTTTCTCAGCTCAGAACCAAACAGAGGCATTTGTTTAGATTTATGGGACTCCATTATTTTTCCGTTTCTGAGCTCCGAGCCAGACAGAGGCATTGATTAGATTTTCGGGACTCCATTTTTTTCTCCGTTCTGAGCTCAGAGCCAAACATAGGCATTTGATTAGATTTCCGGGACTCCATTATTTTCCCGTTTCTGAGCTCAGAGCCAGATAGAGGCATTTGATTATATTTCCAGGATTCCATTTTTTTCTCATTTCTGAGCTTAGAACCCGACAGAGGCATTTGATTAGATTTCCGGGACTCCATTATTTTCCCGTTTCTGAGCTCAGAGCCAGACAGAGGCATTTGATTAGATTTATGGGACTTCATTCTTTCCCGTTTCTGAGCTCCGAGCCAGACAGAGGCATTTGATTATATTTCCGGGATTCCATTTTTTCTCATTTCTGAGCTCAGAACCCGACAGAGGCATTTGATTAGATTTCCGAGACTCCATTATTTTCCCGTTTCGGAGCTCAGAGCCAGACAGAGGCATTTGATTAGATTTATGGGACTCCATTCTTTCCCGTTTCTGAGCTCCGAGCCAGACAGAGGCATTTGATTATATTTCCGGGACTCCATTATTTTCCCGTTTCTGAGCTCAGAGCCAAACATAGGCATTTGATTAGATTTATGGGACTCCATTATTTTCCCGTTTCTGAGCTCCGAGCCAGACATAGGCATTTGATTAGATTTTTGGGACTCCATTAGTTTTTTGTTTCTGAGCTCAGAGCAACACAGAAGCATTTGATTAGATTTCCGGGACTCCATTATTTTCCCGTTTCTGAGCTCAGAACCAGACAGAGGCATTTGATTAGATTTATGGGACTCCATTATTTTCCCGTTTCTGAGCTCAGAGCCAGACATAGGCATTTGATTAGATTTTTGGGAATCCATTTTTTTTTTCGTTTCTGAGCTCAGAGCCGGAGAGAGGCATTTGATAAGATTTCCGGGACTATATTCTTTCCCGTTTCTGAGCTCCGAACCAGACAGAGGCCTTTGAATAGATTTTTTGGACTCCATTAGTTTTTTGTTTATGAGCTCAGAGCCGAACAGAGGCATTTGATAAGATTTCTCGGACTCCATTCTTTCCCGTTTCTGAGCTCCGAGCCAGAAAGAGGCATTTGATTATATTTACGGGACTCCATTTTTCTCATTTCTGAGCTTAGAGCCAAACAGAGGCATTTGAATAGCTTTTCGGAACTCCATTACTTTCCCGTTTCTGAGTTGAGAGCCAAACATAGGCATTTGATTAGATTTCCTGGACTCCATTTTTTCTCATTTCTTAGCTCTGAGCAACACAGAAGCATTTGATTAGATTTCCGGGACTCCATTATTTTCCTGTTTCTCAGCTCAGAACCAAACAGAGGCATTTGTTTAGATTTATGGGACTCCATTATTTTTCCGTTTCTGAGCTCCGAGCCAGACAGAGGCATTGATTAGATTTTCGGGACTCCATTTTTTTCTCCGTTCTGAGCTCAGAGCCAAACATAGGCATTTGATTAGATTTCCGGGACTCCATTATTTTCCCGTTTCTGAGCTCAGAGCCAGATAGAGGCATTTGATTATATTTCCAGGATTCCATTTTTTTCTCATTTCTGAGCTTAGAACCCGACAGAGGCATTTGATTAGATTTCCGGGACTCCATTATTTTCCCGTTTCTGAGCTCAGAGCCAGACAGAGGCATTTGATTAGATTTATGGGACTTCATTCTTTCCCGTTTCTGAGCTCCGAGCCAGACAGAGGCATTTGATTATATTTCCGGGATTCCATTTTTTCTCATTTCTGAGCTCAGAACCCGACAGAGGCATTTGATTAGATTTCCGAGACTCCATTATTTTCCCGTTTCGGAGCTCAGAGCCAGACAGAGGCATTTGATTAGATTTATGGGACTCCATTCTTTCCCGTTTCTGAGCTCCGAGCCAGACAGAGGCATTTGATTATATTTCCGGGACTCCATTATTTTCCCGTTTCTGAGCTCAGAGCCAAACATAGGCATTTGATTAGATTTATGGGACTCCATTATTTTCCCGTTTCTGAGCTCCGAGCCAGACATAGGCATTTGATTAGATTTTTGGGACTCCATTAGTTTTTTGTTTCTGAGCTCAGAGCAACACAGAAGCATTTGATTAGATTTCCGGGACTCCATTATTTTCCCGTTTCTGAGCTCAGAACCAGACAGAGGCATTTGATTAGATTTATGGGACTCCATTATTTTCCCGTTTCTGAGCTCAGAGCCAGACATAGGCATTTGATTAGATTTTTGGGAATCCATTTTTTTTTCGTTTCTGAGCTCAGAGCCGGAGAGAGGCATTTGATAAGATTTCCGGGACTATATTCTTTCCCGTTTCTGAGCTCCGAACCAGACAGAGGCCTTTGAATAGATTTTTTGGACTCCATTAGTTTTTTGTTTATGAGCTCAGAGCCGAACAGAGGCATTTGATAAGATTTCTCGGACTCCATTCTTTCCCGTTTCTGAGCTCCGAGCCAGAAAGAGGCATTTGATTATATTTACGGGACTCCATTTTTCTCATTTCTGAGCTTAGAGCCAAACAGAGGCATTTGAATAGCTTTTCGGAACTCCATTACTTTCCCGTTTCTGAGTTGAGAGCCAAACATAGGCATTTGATTAGATTTCCTGGACTCCATTTTTTCTCATTTCTTAGCTCTGAGCAACACAGAAGCATTTGATTAGATTTCCGGGACTCCATTATTTTCCTGTTTCTCAGCTCAGAACCAAACAGAGGCATTTGTTTAGATTTATGGGACTCCATTATTTTTCCGTTTCTGAGCTCCGAGCCAGACAGAGGCATTGATTAGATTTTCGGGACTCCATTTTTTTCTCCGTTCTGAGCTCAGAGCCAAACATAGGCATTTGATTAGATTTCCGGGACTCCATTATTTTCCCGTTTCTGAGCTCAGAGCCAGATAGAGGCATTTGATTATATTTCCAGGATTCCATTTTTTTCTCATTTCTGAGCTTAGAACCCGACAGAGGCATTTGATTAGATTTCCGGGACTCCATTATTTTCCCGTTTCTGAGCTCAGAGCCAGACAGAGGCATTTGATTAGATTTATGGGACTTCATTCTTTCCCGTTTCTGAGCTCCGAGCCAGACAGAGGCATTTGATTATATTTCCGGGATTCCATTTTTTCTCATTTCTGAGCTCAGAACCCGACAGAGGCATTTGATTAGATTTCCGAGACTCCATTATTTTCCCGTTTCGGAGCTCAGAGCCAGACAGAGGCATTTGATTAGATTTATGGGACTCCATTCTTTCCCGTTTCTGAGCTCCGAGCCAGACAGAGGCATTTGATTATATTTCCGGGACTCCATTATTTTCCCGTTTCTGAGCTCAGAGCCAAACATAGGCATTTGATTAGATTTATGGGACTCCATTATTTTCCCGTTTCTGAGCTCCGAGCCAGACATAGGCATTTGATTAGATTTTTGGGACTCCATTAGTTTTTTGTTTCTGAGCTCAGAGCAACACAGAAGCATTTGATTAGATTTCCGGGACTCCATTATTTTCCCGTTTCTGAGCTCAGAACCAGACAGAGGCATTTGATTAGATTTATGGGACTCCATTATTTTCCCGTTTCTGAGCTCAGAGCCAGACATAGGCATTTGATTAGATTTTTGGGAATCCATTTTTTTTTTCGTTTCTGAGCTCAGAGCCGGAGAGAGGCATTTGATAAGATTTCCGGGACTATATTCTTTCCCGTTTCTGAGCTCCGAACCAGACAGAGGCCTTTGAATAGATTTTTTGGACTCCATTAGTTTTTTGTTTATGAGCTCAGAGCCGAACAGAGGCATTTGATAAGATTTCTCGGACTCCATTCTTTCCCGTTTCTGAGCTCCGAGCCAGAAAGAGGCATTTGATTATATTTACGGGACTCCATTTTTCTCATTTCTGAGCTTAGAGCCAAACAGAGGCATTTGAATAGCTTTTCGGAACTCCATTACTTTCCCGTTTCTGAGTTGAGAGCCAAACATAGGCATTTGATTAGATTTCCTGGACTCCATTTTTTCTCATTTCTTAGCTCTGAGCAACACAGAAGCATTTGATTAGATTTCCGGGACTCCATTATTTTCCTGTTTCTCAGCTCAGAACCAAACAGAGGCATTTGTTTAGATTTATGGGACTCCATTATTTTTCCGTTTCTGAGCTCCGAGCCAGACAGAGGCATTGATTAGATTTTCGGGACTCCATTTTTTTCTCCGTTCTGAGCTCAGAGCCAAACATAGGCATTTGATTAGATTTCCGGGACTCCATTATTTTCCCGTTTCTGAGCTCAGAGCCAGATAGAGGCATTTGATTATATTTCCAGGATTCCATTTTTTTCTCATTTCTGAGCTTAGAACCCGACAGAGGCATTTGATTAGATTTCCGGGACTCCATTATTTTCCCGTTTCTGAGCTCAGAGCCAGACAGAGGCATTTGATTAGATTTATGGGACTTCATTCTTTCCCGTTTCTGAGCTCCGAGCCAGACAGAGGCATTTGATTATATTTCCGGGATTCCATTTTTTCTCATTTCTGAGCTCAGAACCCGACAGAGGCATTTGATTAGATTTCCGAGACTCCATTATTTTCCCGTTTCGGAGCTCAGAGCCAGACAGAGGCATTTGATTAGATTTATGGGACTCCATTCTTTCCCGTTTCTGAGCTCCGAGCCAGACAGAGGCATTTGATTATATTTCCGGGACTCCATTATTTTCCCGTTTCTGAGCTCAGAGCCAAACATAGGCATTTGATTAGATTTATGGGACTCCATTATTTTCCCGTTTCTGAGCTCCGAGCCAGACATAGGCATTTGATTAGATTTTTGGGACTCCATTAGTTTTTTGTTTCTGAGCTCAGAGCAACACAGAAGCATTTGATTAGATTTCCGGGACTCCATTATTTTCCCGTTTCTGAGCTCAGAACCAGACAGAGGCATTTGATTAGATTTATGGGACTCCATTATTTTCCCGTTTCTGAGCTCAGAGCCAGACATAGGCATTTGATTAGATTTTTGGGAATCCATTTTTTTTTTCGTTTCTGAGCTCAGAGCCGGAGAGAGGCATTTGATAAGATTTCCGGGACTATATTCTTTCCCGTTTCTGAGCTCCGAACCAGACAGAGGCCTTTGAATAGATTTTTTGGACTCCATTAGTTTTTTGTTTATGAGCTCAGAGCCGAACAGAGGCATTTGATAAGATTTCTCGGACTCCATTCTTTCCCGTTTCTGAGCTCCGAGCCAGAAAGAGGCATTTGATTATATTTACGGGACTCCATTTTTCTCATTTCTGAGCTTAGAGCCAAACAGAGGCATTTGAATAGCTTTTCGGACTCCATTACTTTCCCGTTTCTGAGTTGAGAGCCAAACATAGGCATTTGATTAGATTTCCTGGACTCCATTTTTTCTCATTTCTTAGCTCTGAGCAACACAGAAGCATTTGATTAGATTTCCGGGACTCCATTATTTTCCTGTTTCTCAGCTCAGAACCAAACAGAGGCATTTGTTTAGATTTATGGGACTCCATTATTTTTCCGTTTCTGAGCTCCGAGCCAGACAGAGGCATTGATTAGATTTTCGGGACTCCATTTTTTTCTCCGTTCTGAGCTCAGAGCCAAACATAGGCATTTGATTAGATTTCCGGGACTCCATTATTTTCCCGTTTCTGAGCTCAGAGCCAGATAGAGGCATTTGATTATATTTCCAGGATTCCATTTTTTTCTCATTTCTGAGCTTAGAACCCGACAGAGGCATTTGATTAGATTTCCGGGACTCCATTATTTTCCCGTTTCTGAGCTCAGAGCCAGACAGAGGCATTTGATTAGATTTATGGGACTTCATTCTTTCCCGTTTCTGAGCTCCGAGCCAGACAGAGGCATTTGATTATATTTCCGGGATTCCATTTTTTCTCATTTCTGAGCTCAGAACCCGACAGAGGCATTTGATTAGATTTCCGAGACTCCATTATTTTCCCGTTTCGGAGCTCAGAGCCAGACAGAGGCATTTGATTAGATTTATGGGACTCCATTCTTTCCCGTTTCTGAGCTCCGAGCCAGACAGAGGCATTTGATTATATTTCCGGGACTCCATTATTTTCCGTTTCTGAGCTCAGAGCCAAACATAGGCATTTGATTAGATTTATGGGACTCCATTATTTTCCCGTTTCTGAGCTCAGAGCCAGACAGAGGCATTTGATTAGATTTTGGGACTCCATTTTTTCCGTTTCTGAGCTCAGAGCCAGACAGAGGCATTTGATTAGATTTGGACTCCATTATTTTCCCGTTTCTGAGCTCAGAGCCAGACAAGCATTTGATTAGATTTCCGGATCCGATCCATTTTTTCTTTCTGAGCTAGACCACAAGGCATTTGATTAGATTTATGGGACTCCATTATTTTCCCGTTTCTGAGCTCGAGCCAGACATAGGCATTTGATTAGATTTTTGGGACTCCATTATTTTTTGTTTCTGAGCTCAGAGCAACACAGAAGCATTTGATTAGATTTCCGGGACTCCATTATTTTCCCGTTTCTGAGCTCAGAACCAGACAGAGGCATTTGATTAGATTTATGGGACTCCATTATTTTCCCGTTTCTGAGCTCAGAGCCAGACATAGGCATTTGATTAGATTTTTGGGAATCCATTTTTTTTTTCGTTTCTGAGCTCAGAGCCGGAGAGAGGCATTTGATAAGATTTCCGGGACTATATTCTTTCCCGTTTCTGAGCTCCGAACCAGACAGAGGCCTTTGAATAGATTTTTTGGACTCCATTAGTTTTTTGTTTATGAGCTCAGAGCCGAACAGAGGCATTTGATAAGATTTCTCGGACTCCATTCTTTCCCGTTTCTGAGCTCCGAGCCAGAAAGAGGCATTTGATTATATTTACGGGACTCCATTTTTCTCATTTCTGAGCTTAGAGCCAAACAGAGGCATTTGAATAGCTTTTCGGAACTCCATTACTTTCCCGTTTCTGAGTTGAGAGCCAAACATAGGCATTTGATTAGATTTCCTGGACTCCATTTTTTCTCATTTCTTAGCTCTGAGCAACACAGAAGCATTTGATTAGATTTCCGGGACTCCATTATTTTCCTGTTTCTCAGCTCAGAACCAAACAGAGGCATTTGTTTAGATTTATGGGACTCCATTATTTTTCCGTTTCTGAGCTCCGAGCCAGACAGAGGCATTGATTAGATTTTCGGGACTCCATTTTTTTCTCCGTTCTGAGCTCAGAGCCAAACATAGGCATTTGATTAGATTTCCGGGACTCCATTATTTTCCCGTTTCTGAGCTCAGAGCCAGATAGAGGCATTTGATTATATTTCCAGGATTCCATTTTTTTCTCATTTCTGAGCTTAGAACCCGACAGAGGCATTTGATTAGATTTCCGGGACTCCATTATTTTCCCGTTTCTGAGCTCAGAGCCAGACAGAGGCATTTGATTAGATTTATGGGACTTCATTCTTTCCCGTTTCTGAGCTCCGAGCCAGACAGAGGCATTTGATTATATTTCCGGGATTCCATTTTTTCTCATTTCTGAGCTCAGAACCCGACAGAGGCATTTGATTAGATTTCCGAGACTCCATTATTTTCCCGTTTCGGAGCTCAGAGCCAGACAGAGGCATTTGATTAGATTTATGGGACTCCATTCTTTCCCGTTTCTGAGCTCCGAGCCAGACAGAGGCATTTGATTATATTTCCGGGACTCCATTATTTTCCCGTTTCTGAGCTCAGAGCCAAACATAGGCATTTGATTAGATTTATGGGACTCCATTATTTTCCCGTTTCTGAGCTCCGAGCCAGACATAGGCATTTGATTAGATTTTTGGGACTCCATTAGTTTTTTGTTTCTGAGCTCAGAGCAACACAGAAGCATTTGATTAGATTTCCGGGACTCCATTATTTTCCCGTTTCTGAGCTCAGAACCAGACAGAGGCATTTGATTAGATTTATGGGACTCCATTATTTTCCCGTTTCTGAGCTCAGAGCCAGACATAGGCATTTGATTAGATTTTTGGGAATCCATTTTTTTTTCGTTTCTGAGCTCAGAGCCGGAGAGAGGCATTTGATAAGATTTCCGGGACTATATTCTTTCCCGTTTCTGAGCTCCGAACCAGACAGAGGCCTTTGAATAGATTTTTTGGACTCCATTAGTTTTTTGTTTATGAGCTCAGAGCCGAACAGAGGCATTTGATAAGATTTCTCGGACTCCATTCTTTCCCGTTTCTGAGCTCCGAGCCAGAAAGAGGCATTTGATTATATTTACGGGACTCCATTTTTCTCATTTCTGAGCTTAGAGCCAAACAGAGGCATTTGAATAGCTTTTCGGACTCCATTACTTTCCCGTTTCTGAGTTGAGAGCCAAACATAGGCATTTGATTAGATTTCCTGGACTCCATTTTTTCTCATTTCTTAGCTCTGAGCAACACAGAAGCATTTGATTAGATTTCCGGGACTCCATTATTTTCCTGTTTCTCAGCTCAGAACCAAACAGAGGCATTTGTTTAGATTTATGGGACTCCATTATTTTTCCGTTTCTGAGCTCCGAGCCAGACAGAGGCATTGATTAGATTTTCGGGACTCCATTTTTTTCTCCGTTCTGAGCTCAGAGCCAAACATAGGCATTTGATTAGATTTCCGGGACTCCATTATTTTCCCGTTTCTGAGCTCAGAGCCAGATAGAGGCATTTGATTATATTTCCAGGATTCCATTTTTTTCTCATTTCTGAGCTTAGAACCCGACAGAGGCATTTGATTAGATTTCCGGGACTCCATTATTTTCCCGTTTCTGAGCTCAGAGCCAGACAGAGGCATTTGATTAGATTTATGGGATTCATTCTTTCCCGTTTCTGAGCTCCGAGCCAGACAGAGGCATTTGATTATATTTCCGGGATTCCATTTTTTCTCATTTCTGAGCTCAGAACCAACAGAGGCATTTGATTAGATTTCGAGACTCCATTATTTCCCGTTTCGGAGCTCAGAGCCAGACAGAGGCATTTGATTAGATTTTATGGGACTCCATTTTTTCCCGTTTCTGAGCTCCGAGCAACACAGAAGCATTTGATTAGATTTCCGGGACTCCATTATTTTCCCGTTTCTGAGCTCAGAACCAGACAGAGGCATTTGATTAGATTTATGGGACTCCATTTTTTCCCGTTTCTGAGCTCCGAGCCAGACAGGCATTTGATTATTTTTGGGATCCATTTTTTTCGTTTCTGAGCTCAGAGCCAACAAGAAGGCATTTGATTAGATTTCCGGACTCCATTATTTTCCCGTTTCGAGCTCAGAGCCAGACAGAGGCATTTGATTAGATTTATGGGACTCCATTCTTTCCGTTTCTGAGCTCCGAGCCAGACAGAGGCATTTG
>OVBL01000447.1:0-14576 GCA_900406555.1 Pseudoturritis turrita | reverse complement strand
TAATTAAAAGTTGCATCTTTTAATATTTGTGTCTTTTCAACTATACTTATTTCTTTTCGTACAACATTTTTCATTCATGGATAATAATTTTAAAATTCACTCAAAACATAATGTTGATAAAAAAAATGTCATTCTATTATTTGTATATCTTAGGATTGCGTCTTTTCAAAAAACTTGTTTTATGGTTATTACTGCATCCTAGGGTTGCGTCTTTTTGAAAAAACCATTTTATGATTATTAATGCATCCTAGGATTGCGTCTTCTCGGAAAAAAACTGTTTTATGGTTATTAATGCATCTTAGAGTTGCGTCTTTTCGAAAAATCATTTTATGGTTATTATTGCCTGGTAGGGTCGCGTCTTTTCACAAAAATACATCATGGGATTGCGTTTTTTCGAAAAAACTATTTTATGGTTATTAATACATCCAATGATTGCGTCTTTTCGAAAACCCCATTTTATGGTTATGAATGCATCATAGAGTTGCGTTTTCTCGAGAAAACCATTTTATGGTTATTAATGCATCCTAGATTTGCGTATTCTTGAAAAATCTATTTTAGGTTATTAATACATCCTAGGATTGCGTCTTTTTGAAAAAACCATTTATGGTTATTAATACATCATAAGGTTGCGTCTAAAACTCTGTTTTATGGTTATTAATGCATCCTAGAGTTGCGTCTTCTCTAGAAAAATTGTTTTACGATTATTAATGCATTCTAGTTGCGTCTTTTCGAAAAACTATTTTATGGTTATTCATGCATCCTAGGATAGCGTTTTTTCACAAAATACATCATAGGGTTGCGTATTTTCGAAAAAACTGTTTTATGGTTATTAATATATCTTAGGGTTGCGTCTTTTCATATATTTTAATTGAATTTAAACTTAGAAGTGATTCTTTCTTTTTGTGATAAAATGAACATGTGATTACTTGTAATAGACTCCAAAAAATAAAATAAATCCGAAAAAATCTAGCTAATTCTCAATAATCATCAGACATATGATTACTTAATACCATTCACGGTTTTGTTTGTATTGATAATTGTTTTTATTATTGTAAGAATTTTGGTATGTATCGAACATATCTTAAAAAAAAATATATTATTCAAAATGAGTTTCCGCGCGGGTTCAAAGCTTAGTTTGTGTTAATATGATAATATCACCACCTAATACAATGGTATATTGTTAATTTTTTTTAAAGTAAATAATTAATGTTTGAAAGGGAATATTTTACAAACGTATGGAATTAATATGCCTCCAAACGCTTATCCATGTGTTATTGAAACGGTGGCGTGTCCGCGGGTTGTGGATATGTTTTTATTTTATTTTTACTCATGTTTTATTGTGTTCTTCTTAACTTTTTTTTAAGTTTAAATTGTATTAGGATTTTGCTTGTTATTGTAATGTATTTCCCTAAGTATTTGTTTTCGAAAAAACCCGTTTATCATTATTAATGGTTGAGTCTTTTCGAACAAAAATCTGTTTTATGGTTATTATGCATTCTAGAGTCGTTTTTTTTCGGCAAAACCGTTTAAAGTTTGGCATAAAAATAGTATGGGATGAGACGAAACGAAAATTCTCAAAAATATAATTAAATGTTATAATTATAAAATTCATATAAATTAATTATTATTTTACATAATATAATATAAAATTAATAACTTTGTTACATTAAATGAAAATAGCAAATAAAGATAAAGTTTGTGTGTAAAATTTTGTCTTTTCTATTATTATGAGATACATATTTAATTTTATACTACCACATCTTGGATGGATAGTTGTTGTTGGATAAATTATCTGGAATTACCACAGGATCTCAAAATATGTGATCAACGAATTTGGGCTCTATAATATCGCCTTTAGAGGCAGAATGGAAGGCTATACAAAGTGTATATTTTATGGTTTTCCATAAATGATTTTTGAAGAAGATTAACAAGTTCTGATAAATATTATATATGGCTCTTTTCAGGACATAAGCATGGAAAACATATGTCAAGATATTAGTTTTTGTCATAAAAATTTTAGAACTTGTTAATTTTATCATGTAAAGAGGTGTTAAAACGTCGCTGCATATAAACTTGCAAAACATAGCATTTTGAACATTTCTTTCTACTCAAACTGTATTTATCATCCGCATTGACTAATTGGTGTTTTGTTCTGTGACTATGTAATTTTCCAATTTGCATAATGTATGACTTGACGAAAAAAAAATAAGATACATGTTCAATTATTTATATAATATTACTTATAAAAGTTGTCCCAAATAGAATTTTGTTTTCCGTTCCGTTTTCAAAGAAGAATCAAAATTTTTTTATCTGTAATGCATTTCTGTATGGAATAGAAATTCGAGCAAGAATGAAATAAAACGAGATGAACCAAGATAGAACGGAAAATTTTTCTCAACTCTAAATATTTATTAAAAAAAAATCCACACGTATGCGCGGGTAATTGGTCTAGTAATATAATAATATAGATTTAATAGATTGAATTAATTTGGTGGATTACAACATGATTATAAAATGCTAAAGTTAATTAAATGAATTATTAGGTGGGGATTTAATCGTGAATTAAATTATGGGTGAACATCAATAAGAATTTGTGCAATGTTAGTCAGTTCGGCTACGTTGGTTGGTGTTGCGCTATGGCAACAGCGGTGTTGAGTCATTAGTTCATTAACAGCTGGTAGGCCGGAAACAACTGCGGACATTCTACGTGGCGGGAGTTCAACGTGAGCAAATAGCCGACATGGTTGTGGTGTATAGCCGACGTGGCAGTGGTGTTTCTGAATTTTTGAACCGACGTGGTCGAGAATGAGGAGTTGTTTATGTGCCTATATGTATAGCGTATATTGGGTGTTAGTTCGATGGATGTGACTAGGTTGTTAGAATTGTTGTTTGTTTCTTGTGGAGTAATTCGTGCATGTTTCATTTCTAAATAAAATATTTATCAAGGTTAGATGCATACTTGTATAATGGGATTCTGTGGACACATGATCATTTCACTGGATAACTTAGTTACTCATGCTCCTTTTATGGATGCAGGTGAACTTGAGGAGTAGCTCTGGGGTGATCTTGGAGTGGTGCTAGTTTTCGAGGGATCCTAAGTGATATCGGTTTTTTTTAGACTAAACATTTTATTAAAAATTACTTTAGTTAATTTATCCCTATTATTTCAGTCGAGTTGGATTTATGAGTTTCATTTGATCTTATTAAACTCTTGTTTTATGCAATAAATGAATATTTAAATGTTGGAATTTTAAAAGTGGTTAATTGTGGAGAGTTATGTTTGGAAATGTGTGGCATGTCGTCTCGGCTAAGTCAGCGAGACGGGTGTTACAATATTGCTCTCTTTCAAACCACCAGTCACGGCCGATGACTTCCTAGTCGATCTATGAACACTACTCGTATCATCACTCATCGTAAACGAATAGATGACACACAAAGAACACCACCAAAGTATAAACCTTTGAAGGTTTGAAAGATGATCGATTTTTGAAAAAAAAAAAAAAAATTGAGAACTCTGATACCATGTCAAAGTTTAGCGGAAGATGTTTATTTCACAAGTCAAAGAAACATATTCATAAGAGTACATAGGTTTAATTTAACTAAAAAATATAATTATATAAAAAGGAACTTATACAAAATATCAAAATATCCTCCAATCACTACAAGAATTTGCCCAAATAGCCACAATTTTATTGTAGCTATGTCATATATTTTGTAGCTAATTTCTATTTGCTACAAATTTGCTACAAAATATTGGGCGAAACTATACGTTTGAAGCAAATATTTGTTTTGTAGCAATGTGTAACAAGTTGCTACAAAAAGTCACCAATATCACGTTGTGGCGATTTGAATCAAATTTGCTACCAACATATTTGGTAGCAAATTTGTTACAAGTTTGGAACTACTTTTTTGTGGGTATTGACACAAAATGCGACAACATTGTTGAAGTAAATACTCACAAATGGGGACAAAAAAATCGTGAAAGTTACCACAAATGGTGACATATTTTTTGGAGCTAATGGTTACAAATAGTTATGAAGTTTATGTAGCTAATAGCCACACGTAGTTACAAATAATTTGTAACTAATAGCTACGCTTCATTACAATTTTTTGTAACTAATAGCTACGCTTTGTGACAAAGAGTTTGTAAGAAAGAGCAACACTTTTTCACAACTTTTTTGTAGTTAGTACCCACTATTAGTTACAATATATTTATAACTAATATCAACAAAAAGATACAATTTTGCTGTAGCTAAAATTGCTACTATTAGAACTGCATCCACAAAATGTTGTGGTTATTTAAGTTCGAAAATATACAAAAACAATCGAATAAATAGTTAAAATGAACAAGAAACTGAAATTAGATTAATAGTATTTTTTTTTTACAATATCCGACATTACACCTAGAATTAGCCTTATACAATCAGCCAAAGTTGATGTGTAAAACAATAATAGAACACATCAACCCATACTTACAAAAAAGAGTGATAGTTTTGTTGAAAAGATTGCATATAAATACAATTATACCAGAAGATGATGAAGTGCAGTGTCTTCAATAGGCTGCAAAGCCTTCATCGTTGGGGTCTTCCTCTTCTGAATCTTCTCCTGCTGCATAACCATCTGCACCTGCTGCATCACCATCTGCACCTACTTCACCCTCGTTAGGATTCAAACCTCTTGCGACATTAACAAGCATATTAGCTGCTTCCAGAGTTGGCTCCACGTCCGTAGGTTCAAAGCGAGCTGGACCCGTTGCCGAACCCATAGTTCCTTGAGTGCGCGGTGTGGAGGACATGTTTGGTTCAGAACCATCTGCTGGCATGTAACGATTCATGTGCTGCACCACCAAGGCCAACTGCTACTCCAAGGCTATGACTTGACGCTCGAGGGTGAGTCTCGTTGCTGCCATGTTTGAGCTTTCACCGCGCTCGCGTAAAGTCTGCTGTCCACCGACACCAAAAACACGGCCTGCTTGAGTAGGCGGGACAACCTACAAGGCAAGAAAGCAAAAACATGAAACATATAGTAGACATGACGAGCATAGACTAGTTTATGCAAATAACAGTCCATTATGAAGTAGAAGAATAAACATATAGTCAAGTGAGAAAGGAAAAACCAAACCACAATAAACCAGAACATGATTTCAGACAAGTAGGATAGGAAAATCATTGAAGCAGCAAACCAAAAACATGATATCAGACCACTAAGAGAGGAAAATCCGTGAAGCAGAAACCTAGAAACATGATTTCAGACTCATATTGGCCTAGGTCACAAGTTATGTAGATAACTAAACATACCGAGAAGGATTGAAAAGAATAAAAGATTTATCAATTTTTTGTTTCAGTCTCAACAACCAAATGTAGAAGTATAGTATCGCAATATGATTAAATTTACAGTTAATAATGAATGTAGAGAATTACCTTGAAGTATAGCTGATCTTCCTCAAGCTGAGTCAGACATGGTGGACCAGTTCCAACATCAGCAGATAAACTTACCGAGCCTTCAGCTGCTTCATTGATCTGTCTTTGAATCTCTTGATCTATCGACTCAGCCCTAGCATCAACGTATGTGCCATCTGGTCTCCTGTGTGTCTCCCTTAGCACACGTAACATTGAAGGCTCAGAACCTTCCCTTTGTCTCTACGAATAAAACATACATCAAAAATTAGTCTTTATGTGATAAAATATTCATCAGTGTATGAAATAGATTGAGACTTAACGTTTCGAAGGACTTACAATGAGTTCTCTGACTTGGTTAAAAGACCTTGATCCTGCGGTGTGTGCGTGAGGACCATAGCCATCACGGTTAGACAACCGGTTTTCAGCTGCGATTCGACTCCTCCGCTGTCCTGCTTCGCTATTCCAATGCACCCACATGGTGTCCCAGATTGTTTGGCTTATCCAATCCGGCCTCTGACCTCCTTTTTTGGCCTTAGAGACCATGTCTCTAAGCCTTGTTGCTGTGATATTGTGCCAGAAAGAGTACACCATTGCAGAGTGTATTGGCTCCCAGTAGAAAGCTTGCTGCAAATGTACATAATGTGTAAGAATGTATGTGTGTTAGGCTACGTATTTTCACAGATTGACATTGGTTATAGGTAGGTGAATAATCAAAATTAGAATGGTTGGATGACACTTACAATAAATTCACCCCACCATTGGATTATGGTTTCATTAGGGACTGAGCTCATGTTGAACCAAGGTCCATCAAAATGCCTCCTGATAGCAGCAACAATAACCCTCCTTGGACCGTTATCAGTCCCAAACCTGCAATATAAACATGTCACAACAATTAGCAGTATATTATCCTACTAAGACAGAAGACATTAACATAATAGGTCTAAAATACCAAGACAAAACTTAATCATCATCAACAAAGACATTAACATAAATTTCAACCTACACAAATGAGTAAATTCTCTTACCACAAGGTCCCATTTTCTCTCTGAGGATGAAGGACAGGCATAAGAAGCCTTGCTTGGCTGGTCAGAAGAGCATCTATTGTCATGTGTCCAGGGACTACGCCTCTGCCAAAACCTCTACCTCTCCCACCTGCTCCACCATTTCCTATCCCACCTGCTCCAGCATTTCCTCTCCCAATTACTTCTGTGTTTCCTCTACCACCACCACCGTTTACTCTCCAACTGCTCCACCATTTCCTTTCCCAATTGCTTATGTGTTTCCTCTACCACCACCACCATTTCCTCTCCCAACTGCTCCTTCGTTTCCTCTCCCACCACCACCACAATTTCCTCTCCCAACTGCTCATTCGTTTCCTCTCCCACCACCACCACCATTTCCTCTCCCAACTGCACCTTCGTTTCCTCTCCCGACTGCACTTCGTTTCCTCTACCACCACCACCGTTTCCACCTCTCCCACCATCACCAGCATTTCCTGGTCCAGTAGGAAGGGCTTCACCGCGGCCACCATTGCCGACACCGTGTCCACCAGCACGTTGACCTCCGCGACCATCATGGCTACCGCCTGAGCCTTGAGAACGTGGAATAGCCATCTAGAAACAGGAAAGAGTTAGTAATATGCAAACCCTAGATCTACTACTTAAAAACCATAGATCTACGGCTGTGAAGAGATAAAACAACCCAAATATGACCCAAAACCCTAGTGATAAGAAAGTTTACCTTTTCTGTTCAGATGTAAACGATAGATAGAATGTCGGCGAAGGAGAAAGGGTTGCGGAGTTGGATGTCGATGGTCGGAGATCCAGACAGAGGACCTAGAACAGAGATGGAGAAACTATTTGAGAGAAGGAGAGAAAGTCGGAACCGGATTGAGTTAGAACGAGCCGAATCAAACACGGGAAAAAATGGAAAGACGGAGGTAGAGGATGGAGTGGTTTCAATCGGTGAGGATTGGCTTGGCGTTACCGGAGATCTATGGCGAAAATCGGAAACCCTAGAAAACTGTAGAAGAGATGAAGCGGCGAAGAGAAAGATGAAAGTATGGACTGAGGAAAACATTTTTACTTCATAGCTTGTGTAAGAATCATTTCTTTTTTACATTTTTTCAATTTTGTTACAAAATTTTGTGGTCATAAAGGTTTTACCATTGGTAACAATCGGGTAATGGGCCTAGTAGTTTTAGATATTGTGTTACCAATGGGTAATGGGCCTAGTAGTTTTAGGTATTGTGTTAAGGTAAACAACTAATCCCAATTCTAACGAGACAAATCCCTCATACGATAGTTAGGTATGAAGGATGTGTTATCATTGGTTTTATGGTAATAACTTAACGAATCAGACAATGTGTTGTACTAAATGATGGAGATAGTATCAGGAGTTACCTGTTTGAGTTCATGTTTGAGTTTTTGTCTGATTCGTGCAATTAAGAATCAGATTTAATAATAATGTCTAACGCATACTTACGCTGAAATAAATAAATCCCTTTTGGACTAAGTGTGGTAACCTTAGCTTGATTTAAGGATACGTGTGTCAGTTTGTTTCCTTTCAGATAAACTCGTAGGAAGAAGCTAGTGACCACTTCCTTCCTAACGTCAAAAATAAGATCATGTTGTATGCTATTTCGTTGAATTAATAATATTGTTTTCTGTTCTTTTTCTTTCTACGTAACTTAATTGTTAACCCATTTACATCAAAATTGTCAAGAAATCAAAGGCGTATGAAAAGGATTTCTTGTATTGATCATGAGGCTCAAACTCCTCTATATATACACAAAGATATTAACTTAAAATTGGTATTTAAGATAATCTAAGATATACACAAATCTATAGAAAATAAATATTCACATATATATACGATATCAAATACACTTGATTATTTCCACATGCCACAAATCGTGCTTTGTAACGTTCTACACTGCCATCATATCAAATTTAATTGTAAAGACCCACTTACTTAATAATAATAAGCCTAGAAAATACATCCTAAGGATTGCGTCTTTTCGAAAATATAGGTTTTTGGTTATTAATGCATCTTAGGATTACAAAATACATCCAAGGGTTGCGTATTTTCGAAAAAAAAACCGTTTTATGGTTATTAATGCATCATAGGGTTGTGTCTTTGGAAAAAAACCGTTTTATGGTTATTAATGCATCCTAGGGCTGTATCTTCTCAGGAAAACCCGTTTTATGGTTACTAATGCATCTTAAAATTACATTTTTTCGAAATTTTTTTTTTATGGTTAATAATACATCTTAGGGTCGCGTCTTTTCACAAAAATACATTATAAACTTTGCATCTTTTCGAATATAACCGTTTATGGTTATTAATGCATAATATGGTTGCATTTTTTAAAAACCGTTTTATGGTTATTAATGCATCTGATGGTTGCGTCTTATTGGGAAAATTGTTTTATGGTTATTAATGCACCTAGAGTTGCATTTTTTCGAAAAAACCATTTTATGGTTATTAATACATCATAGGGTTGCGTCTTTCACAATCATGTCTATTCAACTCTACTTATTTTGTCATGTTCAACATATTATAAAAAATATACTTGCTAACTATTACCACTAATATACTTGATAACTATTACCACTATATGAACTTCCAAAGAAGCATTTTACGTTTTGGTGAAGGGTAAATATAAATAATCTTGAAATACTAAATATCACACGTTCAATTTCAACAAAATATTTATGGAGTAAAAGTCTACAAATATGGATTAAACAGAAAATTCTAAAACACATCATAAATATATATTTTTGTTTCTTTTTGTAGCCGCTTATTTCACTAAGGATTGCATCTTTTAACTTTTATGTCTACTGAACTCTACATGCTTTTTCGCGCAAGTCCTCTTTTATGATTGCAGTTTATTTCTTTTCTTGTAACCGCTTATTTAATTAAAAGTTGTATCTTTTAACATTTGCGTCTTTTCAACTATACTTATATTTTTCGTACAACATTTTCCATTCATGGATAATAATTTAAAATGATTTTGATTGTCTTAAACGGTTTGGTCTTGGTTCAACTAACGTAAAAAATACATAATGTTTGGTATATCAAAATCTGAATATTAGATATTGTTTAAGAAATTACTTAAGATAATAATCAAGACTAAATTTTAGAAAAATATAGAAAATAAAAAAGTTAATTTTAACACACAAAAAATGATTTCTTTTATAAATATATATAAATTATTATTCAATGAAGTTAAATTAGTATTCAAAAGAAGGTAGTATTCAAAATTTGTTTTAAAGAATGTACTTTTCAAATTAAGAAACACAAACAATGTATTTTTCCAAATTTCCTCGATATTTAACAAACGTATGGAATTAATATGCTCAAAAGGCTTATCCCTGTGTGAATGAAACAGTGCCGTACGAAATCTAGCTAGTATACAATTCAACGAAATTTTATTTATAAATAGAGTACAAATCCCATTGATTAGTATCACCCTTAAAAAGAAAGAAGCAATTAATTAAGCGTAGAAAAGAAGAAGCAAAAGCTATAAATATGGCAAAGATCCTCAATTCCATCTGCTTCACCACTCTTCTGTTCGTTGTCCTGTTGATTTCGGCCGGTAATTACGTTTCTACTCTTTTCCAGTATGCATGCATAAATTTACACATATATATAGCAAGAACATATATATATATATATATGTATGTTTTTTCTATAAAAAAACAATAATAATTTGAACGGATCTGTTTAATATATATACAGAAATCCCGAAGAGCGAGGCGATATCGCCGAAATGTAACAGGTTTTTAGGTGAAGGGCCTGAAGGCACAGTGTCGAACCCATGTAATGATTCGAATGTTAGTCAGCTGCAAGAGCTGTTCCCGAGTCATATTGTAGAGGAGTGTGCGAGATTCATGACAACGAAGACCATTGCCACTGCTACGGTCGTTAATAAAACACTGCAATCTACAAATAAACTTGTATCGAACATAAAAAACTAAGAATGTAGTGTGGTAACCTTAGCTTGATTTAAGGTTACGTGTGTCCGTTTGTTTCCTTTCAAATAAACTCGTAGGAAGAAGCTAGTGACGGCTTCCTTCCTAACGTCAATAATAAGATCATGTTGTATGCTATTTCGTTGAATTAATAACAAACTTGTTTTGTGTTTCTTTTTCTTCTACGTAACTTAATTGTTATCCCATTTACATCCAATTGTCAAGAATCAAAGGCATATGAAAATCATTTTTTTTTGTATTGATTATGAGGTTCAAACTCCTCTATATATACACAAAGATATTAACTTAAACTTGGTACCAAGATAATATAAGATACACACAACTCTATAGAAAAGGAAAATTCACATATATACGATATCCTCGTAATACCCCCGTCAAGTTGGAGCGTATAGATCACAAACGCCACTTGTCTACAAATGTTCGAATTGTAGTTTTCCAAGGATTTGGTAAAAATATCTGCCAGCTGATTAAAACTTGCCGAATAACACTAATACAATTGCTTCACGAATTTTATGACAATCTACCTCAAAATGTTTAGTACGTTCCTGAAAGACGAAATTAGCTGCAATATGTAGGCGGCTTGGTTATCACAAAACAGAGGAATAGGAGCCTTGTGATCAACACTAAATTACGAAGAAGAGCTTTCAAGTGTAAGATCTCCTTAAGCGTAAAGTTCATAACTCTATACTCAGTCTTAGCGGAAAAACATGATACAACAAGTTGCTTCTTCGTATCAGTTTGTTTCCTTTAAAATAAACTCGTAGGAAGAAGCTAGTGACGGCTTCCTTCCTAACGTCAATAATAAGATCATGTTGCATGCTATTTCGTTGAATTAATAACAAACTTGTTTTGTGTTTCTTTTTCTTTCTACGTAACTTAATTGTTATGCCATTTAACATCCAAATTGTCAAGAAATCAAAGGCATATGAAATCATTTTTTGTATTGATTATGAGGTTCAAACTCCTCTATATATACACAAAGATATTAACTTAAACTTGGTATCCAAGATAATATAAGATACACACAACTCTATAGAAAAGGAAAATTCACATATATACGATATCCTCGTAATACCCCCGTCAAGTTGGAGCGTATAGATCACAAACGCCCTACTTGTCTACAAAATGTTCGAATTGTATTTTCCAAGGATTTTGGTAAAAATATCTGCCAGCTGATTAAAACTTGCCGAATAACACTAATACAATTGCTTCACGAATTTATGACAATCTACCTCAAAATGTTTAATACGTTCCTGAAAGACGAGATTAGCTGCAATATGTAGGCGGCTTGGTTATCATAAAACAGAGGAATAGGAGCCTTGTGATCAACCACTAAATTACGAAGAAGAGCTTTCAAGTGTAAGATCTCCTTAAGCGTAAAGTTCATAACTCTATACTCAGCCTTAGCGGAAAAACATGATACAACAAGTTGCTTCTTCGTATCAGTTTGTTTCCTTTAAAATAAACTCGTAAGAAGAAGCTAGCGACCGCTTCCTTCCTAACGTCAATAATAAGATCATCTTGTAGAAAAAAGAAACAGAAAAAAAAAATCATGGTGTATGCTATTTCTTAATAAATTTGTTTTGTGTTTTTTTCTATGTAACTTAAATTTTTAACCCATTTCCATCAAAATTGTCAAGAAATCAAAGGCGTATGAAAATGAATTTTTTGTATTGATCATGAGGCTCTAACTCCTCTATATATATACAAAGATATTAACCTAAATTTGGTACCCAAAATAATCTAAGATATACACAAATCTATAGAAAAGGAATATTCGCATATATACGATATCCTCCTAATATCCCCGTCAAGTTGGAGCGTGTAGATCACAAACGTCCAACTTGTCTACAAAATATTCGAATTCTTGTTTTTCAAGGGCTTTGGTAAAGATATATGCCAGCTGATCACGAGTAGAAACATGTCGAAAAACAATAATGCCTTGAACAATGTTTCAACGAATTTTATGACAATCTACCTCAACATGTTTAGTACCTTCATGAAAAACGGGATTAGCTGCAATATGTAAGGTGGTTGTTTATCACAAAAAAGGAATATGAGACTTCTGATCAACACCTAAATCATGAAGAAGAGTTTTCAAGTGTAAGATCTCCTTAAGCGTAAAGTTCATAGCTCTAGCGGAAGAACATGATACAACATGTTGCTTCTTCATTTTCCATGATATAGTGAGTTGCCTAATGTATAAACCACCCTGTAAGAGATCTACGAGTAGTCGGGATCCGGCCTAATCTGAATCACACCAAACAACCAAAGAAAGCTTAGTCTGGCATGAAGAAGAATACATTGACCAGGATTGCCTTTCAAATATTGAACAACACGCAATGCCGCTTCCTAGTGAGCTAGTTTTGGTTTTTGCATAAATTGGGATAACATAGAGTACGAAAGATCGGGCCGTGTCACATCGAGATAGATTAAACGACAAACTAGTCAAGGATAAGCAGCAAGATCGACAAAATCGTCCTCATCATCCAATGCGAGACGATAATTCTGCTCAATTGAAATGCCGAAGGTCGTGAACCGAGAAGATCAGCTTTAGTAATAATGTGCTCAAATTGAAATGCCGAAGGTCGTGAACCGAGAAGATCAGCTTTTAGTAATAATGTACTTACGCTGAAATAAATAAATCCCTTTTGGACTAAGTGTGGTAACCTTAGCTTGATTTAAGGTTACGTGTGTCAGTTTGTTTCCTTTCAGATAAACTCGTAGGAAGAAGCTAGTGACCACTTCCTTCCTAACGTCAAAAATAAGATCATGTTGTATGCTATTTCGTTGAATTAATAATATTGTTTTCTGTTTCTTTTTCTTTCTACGTAACTTAATTGTTAACCCATTTACATCAAAATTGTCAAGAAATCAAAGGCGTATGAAAAGGATTTCTTGTATTGATCATGAGGCTCAAACTCCTCTATATATACACAAAGATATTAACTTAAAATTGGTATTTAAGATAATCTAAGATATACACAAATCTATAGAAAATGAATATTCACATATATATACGATATCAAATACACTTGATTATTTCCACATGCCACAAGTCGTGCTTTGTAACGTTCTACACTGCCATCATATCAAATTTAATTGTAAAGACCCACTTACTTAATAATAACAAGCCTAGAAAATACACCCTAAGGATTGCGTCTTTTCGAAAATATAGTTTTTTGGTTATTAATGCATCTTAGGATTACAAAAATACATCCAAGGGTTGCGTCTTTTCGGAAAAAAAACCGTTTTATGGTTATTAATGCATCATAGGGTTGTGTCTTTTGGAAAAAAAACCGTTTTATGGTTATTAATGCATCCTAGGGCTGTATCTTCTCAGGAAAACCCGTTTTATGGTTACTAATGCATCTTAAAATTACATTTTTTCGAATTTTTTTTTTTATGGTTAATAATACATCTTAGGGTCGCGTCTTTTCACAAAAATACATTATAACTTTGCATCTTTTCGAATATAACCGTTTATGTTATTATATTAATGCATAATAAGGTTGCATTTAAAAAAAACCTTTTATGATTATTCATGCATCTGATGGTTGCGTCTTCTTGGGAAATTGTTTTATGGTTATTAATGCACCTAGAGTTGCATTTTTTCGAAAAAAACCATTTTATGGTTATTAATACATCATAGGGTTGCGTCTTTTCACAATCATGTCTATTCAACTCTACTTATTTTTTCATGTTCAACATATTATAGTTAATGCTTGTTTTTATCCTTAAAAAAATTTATACTTGGTAACTATTACCACTAATATACTTGGTAACTATTACCACTAATATGTGTAGAGTATATATATATATATATATGGAAACCGATATTGTGTATTTATGTTATACCTAGTCTCCTCCTTGGAATCTACTAAATACTCTGTAACAATCATTCTAATGATTTATTCATTCCCTAAACCTATATGGTATCAGAGCAAAATATATCTTAATTTTTCCAGCCGCTATCTTCTTCTTCTTCTTCCTTCTTCTTCTTCTCTTTCATTGTCTTCCTTTTTCTTCGTCTTCAAACATGTCTACCACTCCGGCTGCCAATAACGAGACCATCACCGTCTCTGAAACACACACTCTTCTCAACGTTAACATGACGAATGTGACGAAGTTGAATGCTACAAACTTTCTCATGTGGAGCCGTCAGGTTCATGCTCTTCTC
>OVBL01000446.1:0-18333 GCA_900406555.1 Pseudoturritis turrita | reverse complement strand
TTTTTCTCTCCCAATCGGTGTTGAGATATCGCCGAGCTAGAAGGCGTGGCTACCGGGACAATAGCTGAAAACACCTCCCTGGTCTCGACTTCAGTAGTTGGAGGCTCGGCAAGAGTTTGAGGCTCTTTTCCTGTTTCAGTTTCGCCAACCTTTTCAGCAGCTGGCTCGGTGGCTTGCTCAATTGCTGCAGTTGCCTCGTTGGCTCGGCTAGCTGCCTCCCTTTCTTCCTTTTCTTTCAGAGCCTGCTTATCACGGATCGTCAGTCTTTTTCCCATGCTTTTTCTTGGAGGACTTGGAAATAAAGATTCAGACTCCGAGCTATCAGATACTTCAACACCGGCGAAAGTGGCTCGGGCTTTTTCGATTCTTTTTAGGGAAAAATGTTTTTCCCAATGACACCTTCTCTCAGCAAGTGTGTTCTGAAGCGTGAGCGTGTCTTCTGGGTAACGTGGGAGAATCTGCCGAACTGCAAAAACAGAGAAGATGCATCAGTGGTCAGCTCGCTACAAAGAAAAACATTAGCAAATCTCCTGAAAAGTCTACGGCTCGCCCACCAATGGTTCCCCAACAAAGAAAAAATAGTTCCCCAATCTCCATCTTTGCTTCGGAAACCTTCGATAATCTTCCTTTGCTTCTTGTTGGAAATATAGTAGGCTCGGGAGTTCTTAATCTTTCGGAACTCAAGAAACTGCCGAAGGTGGGAGATGCGAACAGTCACGTCACACTCATAGCTCCAAACCAGAATCCCAACTAGGTGACGCATCCCACGAGGCATAATTTGGCTCGGTGCTAACCCATGCTTGTATAGAAAGCGAACGATCAAGCTAGGGATCGGAAACCAGAGCAAACAACCGTAGAAAAAACTCTCATAGAGAGTGAAATACCCGGGTGGCGGAGATTCGGCTCGGTCAGTTGGAGCAGGGATAACCAGTTCGACATCTTCTAAAATATGAAATCGATGCCCTAGTGCCTCCAAGGATTCAGCGGTGCACAAAGTCGAACCAGGTGGGTCAGGTCGTCTCTTGGGCGTTTTCCTTTTGGTTTTTCGCCTCGTCGACGTACTGGCTTGATGGCTCGTAAACAATCTTTCCAAGCGTATTTTTTCCGCCTCGTCAATAACGTACTCCGTCGGCTCGGCCTTGAATTCTGCAAGGGCTCTCTGAATCAAAGCTGCCTCGGCATCCGCCTCTGCATCAAATGCTTCGTCTATCAGAGATGGGACAACAACCTGAAGTTGACCCTGCGGAGAACTAGGCTCGGCTGGCTCGGAAATCTCTGGACATAAAACCATCTTGCGACCCAGCAGTGAAGCAGAAGTTGTCGAACCAATAGAATCTTCCAGCTCGGTGATATGAGACATCAATTTTTCTGGCTCGGAGTAAAGCTGATACTTAGAAAGAGTGAAGAGTTTTTTGGCTCGGAAACACTCAATGCGAAGAATTTTGGCTCGGAAACGGAAGATCAAGGAGGATAACTCGATCCGGATGAAGATGGATCGGAAAATTCAAATACTCGCCGGACGCGTTTGAAGATGGATGGGAAAAAATGTAAGGAGACGCCGAGCCACGCTTGAAGATGGATCGGAAAAATCAATAGTGGCGGCGGCGAAACAGAAGAATCGATGAAAACCTAGCCAACTACTTAAAACAAAAAAGAGAGAAAAGAGGAGAGAGAAGAGAGCTACCTGATTTTTCGGAAATGAAGAGAAGTGAGTTATGAGGAGAGACAAAGGTTTGAATATAAAGAAGCATGAAATTACAGCGCGTGACACCACGCAGCCTCGGGAACATGCGAAACGCTTACGGTTCCCAATAAAGTTGTAATCATGAACAGAGACACTTCAAGCCAACGATACTGCCGAGCCAAAAAAAAGAAATGACAGCTTGGTTCGGCAGCATATCAAAAGAAGACGGCTCGGCGAAATAACGACCTAAGCAATACAGGCAAGATAACGAGCCAAAGCAGCTCGGTCAAACTAGTGATAATTTGGCTCGGCAACATGATAAAGGTGTTGGTTCGGCACAATGAAAAACAAATTTCACATGCCAAAGTGGCTCGGCAATGCAATTGAAAACACTTCGGCAGCATGTCAAGGAGTTGGCTTGGCGATAAGACATTCCGTGTTGGCTCGGAAATAAAACACCTCGGCAAAACTCTCAGTTTGGCTCGGCATGTGTCAATGCCCGGGTGACAACTTCACCACAAATCTGGCTCGGTAGCCCAAAGATAATTGAATCTCGGTCTTGACTTCTCACCTCGTCACTATTATTAATAATACTACCGAGCTGGGGGGCTAACTGTTGGGGTCAGTTTTCGCCTCGTCGAGATCAACTGCTGACAGGACTAAGTATGGAGAAAATGCTAGCCAAGCAAGCACAAACTCTTGGCTCGGCGACAGAAGCAAGCAATGACGAGCCAATGTTTGGCTAGGCGATGAGCCAAACTTGGCTAGGCAGAAGAAGCAGGAGACGAGCCAACACTTGGCTCGGTAGCAAGGAGAAGGATGGTGACGAGCCAAACTTGGCTAGGCAGTGGAATAAGCAGGAGACGAGCCAACACTTGGCTCGGTAGCAAGGAGAAAGATGGTGACGAGCCAACACTTGGCTCGGTAGCAAGGAGAAAGATGGTGACGAGCCAAACTTGGCTAGGCAGTGGAAGAAGATGGTGACGAGCCAACACTTGGCTCGGTAGCAAGGAGAAGATGGTGACGAGCCAAACTTGGCTAGGCAGTGGAAGAAGATGGTGACGAGCCAACACTTGGCTCGGTAGCAAGGAGAAAGATGGTGACGAGCCAAACTTGGCTAGGTAGTGGAAGAAGCAGGAGACGAGCCAACACTTGGCTCGGTAGCAAGGAGAAAGATGGCGACGAGCAAACTTGGCTAGGCAGTGGAAGAAGCAGGAGACGAGCCAACACTTGGCTCGGTAGCAAGGAGAAAGATGGCGACGAGCCAAACTTGGCTAGGCAGTGGAAGAAGCAGGAGACGAGCCAACACTTGGCTCGGTAGCAAGGAGAAAGAGGGCGACGAGCCAAACTTGGCTAGGCAGGGAGAAATGGTTACGAGCCAAACTTGGCTCGGCAGCATGAAGAAACAAATGATGAACCAACATGTTGGCAAACCAACTACCTGGCTCGGAATTGAGAGGGACGACGAGCCCAATATCTTAACATGTCCAAGACAACGAGTCGTAAGAGACTGGTGGGCCAAGATAACGAGCCTAAGAAAGAAGCCCACATCCGAGCCAGAGAAAGGAAGTTTTCCAAATATCTTTAGGAAGCAGGCCTAGCCGACTTGTTCTTGTATAAATAAGACATGTACCCCTTTGAGGAAGGGATCCGAAAATTGACCTAGCTAAACACTTATTACTTTACAAACAGCTTTCAAAACAGCTTGAATAAAATCTCCATCTTTGGATCTTAGTTTCTTAGTTTCTTTACATAGAAGTTTGTCGAATCCCTAAATCTCTTTACAAGTTTTTGATTGTGCGAGTTTCGACTCCCACAACGGTTCAACAAATGAGTTACCCGAGGGAAAAGCAAGGGCAGCACTTAGCTGCTCCGCAGAAATCTCAGTTCGGCCGACCTCTGCATGCTCCATCGCGGCGCGGCTTTCGGCATCCATCCTTTCGCGAACAGATGGTCTTTTCCCCATGGTTCTCTTCGTACTGCCAGAAGAACACGAAGGAGTTGAACTCGGAGAATAATACCCAAAGTATCGTGCCCGCGCTCTCTCTACTCTTTGAAGAGTAAAATCTCCTTGCCAGTCGCACTCACCGGAAGCTAGAGTCTCACAAAGCGTAATTATGTCCGGAGGACACGTCGGAAGCGGATTAGGAACTGCAAGACCAACGAATAAGGCGGAAAGTCATGACATGTTCAACAAGACAGAAAAGCTCGTAAAGCTATGGATCGGCTATCGATTTTTCTCCATGTGGTCCTAATTTTGGTAAGCCAATCTGCACCAACTGAAGCCTCAGAGATGGGCACAAAGAAGAAATAATCCTCCCAATATCTGTCTTTACTTGGGAATCCTCCGATAATTTTGCGGTGAGTTTTGTTCGAAAGGGAGAAAAGAAGCGAATCCTTGGAGCAAAATGTCCGGAAGGATAGCAGGTTCAACAAGTCATCCACGGTGACTTCTTCGCCACACTCGAAGCTGCGGACCACGATCCCAACCAGGTGTCGAATTCCCGCAGAGTTATTTGCGCCAGAGCCAGTCTATGCTTCCACAGATACCCAAGGATGACCCCTGATATTGGGAACCATATGAAGCACATGTAGAAAACAACTCTCGTGCAAGGTAAAAAAACCCTTTTGGGGGTTCACTGGCCCGATCCGATGGTGATGGAAGGATGAAGTCAATTTCTTCGGAAATGTTGAAGCGGTGCCTGAGGGTCTCCAAAGATTCAGCAGTGGATAGAGTGGATCCTGGTGGATCAGGCGCCTCATGCTTGTATCCGCCCTTAGAAACTCGCCGTTTTGAAGAACACACCCGAAGGCTCGCGTCTTGCCTAATCCTAACACAATCGGAACTCCAATTCTCCATCTCGATTTTTACGTTGAAAGGACTCTCCATTTCGCCCAGCAAAGGAAATCACTTCGGCGAAAAAGTATTTCGGCGAGCACCACTTCGGCAAAAGATTACTTCGGCAGAGAAGACTCCAGCCGAAAACAATTTCAGAGACAAAAAAAAAACAACAAAACAACCTAAAAAAAAAAAAAAAAAATCTTCAAGAGGAGGAGAGAGAAGGGAGGAGAGAAGTTACCTTGAGATTTTTTGAGAAGTGAAGAAGTGAAGAGGAAATGAGGAGAAGGGGGAGCATATATAGGCTCATAAAGCAAAAGATGATGTCATCATGCATTGGAATCGGGCCAAAACACAGTTGAATGAAGAAATTTCTACTGGAAAAAAAGATTATCAGTCTGAAGACAGAGAACCTGGTAGACATCAAAAACAACGGACTCAACGTCATGTCAGCTCAGCTCGTACCAATCGACACGGCACATTGATCCCAGCTTGGACTTCCTCTACCTCGGCACTATCATCACTGAAACTGCCGAGCTGGGGGGCTAACTGTTGGGGTCAAAACCCACCCAGCTGTGATCAATGGAAAATGGCTAAGTATGAAAAATACGAAGAATCGGACAAGGCCGAAATTGTGCCTAAGTCATTTCTGTACGAGTCCACTTAAGAACAAGAGAGGCCATTCTGGCCAAAGCAGCTCCATTTTCGGCCAAGGAAGCTTCATTCGGCAGGGAGACTTCAGCAAAGCAGGGAGAGATTTCGGCAAAGCCTTGTCTCCGCTTCGGCAAGCTTTGGCTCACTTCGGCAAAGCTTTGGCTCACTTAGGCAAGCTTTGGCTCACATCGGCAAAGCTTTGCTCCACTTCGGCAAAGAAGGGAGAGACTTAGGCAAGCCTTGCTCCACTTAGGCAAGCTTTGCTCCACTTTAGACAAGCCTTGTATCCGCTTAGGCAAGCCTTGAAGGAAGCTTCGCTTCGGCTTGGAGACTTCGGCAAAGCTTGGTCGTCACTTCGGCATGGAGACTTCGGCAAGCTTGGTCGTCACTTCGGCAAGGCCTGGTCTTCACTTAGGCAAACTTTGTCTCCGCTTAGGCAAACTTTGTCTCCGCTTAGGCAATCTTTGACTCACATCGGCAAAGCTTTGCTCCATTTCGGCAAGCTTGGAGACTTCGGCAAACACGGAGACTTCGGCAAGCTTGGAGACTTCGGCAAACACGGAGACTTCGGCAAGCTTGGAGACTTAGGCAAACACGGAGACTTTGGCAAGCTTGGAGACTTTGGAAAACACGGAGACTTCGGCAAACACGGAGACTTTGGCAATCTTGGAGATTTCGGCAAGCTTGGAGACTTCGGCAAGCTTGGAGACTTCGGCCAATACGAAGACTTTGGCCAAACGGGTCACTTCGGCCAAACGGGTCACTTCGGCCAATACGGCCACATCGGCCAATACGAAGACTTCGGCCAAATGGGTCACTTCGGCCAATACGGCCACATTGGCCAATATGGAGACTTCGGCCAAACGGGTCACTTCGGCCAATACGGCCACATCGGCCAATACGGATACTTCGGCCAAATGGGTCACTTCGGCCAACACGGCCACTGCGGCTAACACGGAGACTTCGGCCAATACGAGCACATTGGCCAATACGAAGACTTCGGCCAAATGGGTCACTTCGGCCAACACGGATACTTCGGCCAACACGGACACTTCGGCCAACACGGAGACTTCGGCCAATACGGGCACATCGGCCAATACGAAGACTTCGGCCAAATGGGTCACTTCGGCCAAACAGGTCACTTCGGCCAATACGGCCACATCGGCCAATACGGAGACTTCGGCCAAACGGGTCACTTCGGCCAATACGGCCACATCGGCCAATACGGAGACTTCGGCCAAATGGGTCACTTCGGCCAAATGGGTCACTTCGGCCAACACGGCCACTTCAGCCAACACGGAGACTTCGGCCAACACAGCCACATCGGCCAATACGAAGACTTCGGCCAAATGGGTAACTTCGGCCAACGCGATCCGCGGCTTCGGCAACGACCTGTGGGAGTCGAAACTCGCACAACTAAAACTTGTAAAGAGATTTAGGGATTCGACAAACTTCTATGTAAAGAAACCAAGAAACTGAGATCCAAAGATCGAGATCTTATTCAAGCTGTTTCGAAAGCTGTTTTTAAAGTAATAAGCGTTTAGCTAGGTCAATTTTTCGGATCCCCTTTTCAAAGAGGTACATTGTCTATTTATACACCAATAGGTCGGCTAGGTTTCTTCCTAAACGAGAAAGGAAAACTTCCTTATTCTTCGGAATTTCCTCTATGATTTTCATGGGCTTCTCTTTGCCTCATCGCCTCGGCCCACCAATCTCTTACGACTCGTTGTCTTGGACATGCTAAGATATTGGGCTCGTTACTTCGCTGGGTCATTGGCGAGCTGGCTCGTCGTTTGTCTCACCTGCTTCTCCCAATTCCGAGCCAAATAGTTGGCTCGTCGCCTGACTTCCCTTGATACCAAGCCAGGAAGTTGGTCTGCCAATATGTCGGCTCGTCACCGTTCGTTGGTTTGCCGACATGTTGGCTCGTCACCGTTCGTTGGTTTGCCAACATGTTGCTGAGCCAGGTTTGGCTCGTCTCCTACTACTTCCATTGCCTAGCCAAGATGTTGGCTTGTCACTTCTTTCTCCTTGCTGCATTGTCGCCGAGCCAAGTTTGGCTCGTCACTGCTTCTTCCTGCTGCCTAGCCAAGATGTTCGCTCGTCATTACTCCTTGCTACCGAGCCAAGATGTTGGCTCCTCATTACTCCTTGCTACCGAGCCAAGATGTTGGCTCGTCACCATTTCTCCATGCTGCATTGTCGCCGAGCCAAGTTTGGCTCGTCACTGCTTCTTCCTGCTGCCTAGCCAAGATGTTGGCTTGTCATTACTCCTTGCTACCGAGCCAAGATGTTGGCTCGTCATTACTCCTTGCTACCGAGCCAAGATGTTGGCTCGTCACCATTTCTCCATGCTGCATTGTCGCCGAGCCAAGTTTGGCTCGTCACTGCTTCTTCTTGCTGCCTAGCCAAGATGTTGGCTCGTCACCATTTCTCCATGCTGCATTGTCGCCGAGCCAAGTTTGGCTCGTCCCTGCTTCTTCCTGCTGCCTAGCCAAGATGTTGGCTCGTCATTACTCCTTGCTGCATTGTCGCCGAGCCAAGTTTGGCTCGTCACTGCTTCTTCTTGCTGCCTAGCCAAGATGTTGGCTCGTCATTACTCCTTCTTTGCTACCGAGCCAAGTTTGGCTCGTCTTCTAATGTTTTAGCTCGTCGCCTAGGCTTTTTCCCATACTTAGCGTTTTTAGCAGTTGATCTCGATGGGGTGAAAACTGACCCCAACAGTTAGCCCCCAGCTCGGCAGTATTATTAGTAATAGTGCCGAGGTGAAGAGTTAGGATCGAGATCAGCATTCTTTGGATTGCCGAGCCAAATCTGCAGTGAAGTTGCCATCCGGGCATCGATACCTGCCGAGCCAAACTGAGTGTTACCGAGGTGTTTTACGTCCGAGCCAACACTGGAATATCTTATTGCCGAGCCAAACCCCTCGTCTGCCGAGCCAAGTTGTTATTCATTTGACCGAACTGTTCTGGCTCGTTATCTTGCTGTATTCCTTGGACTGCTATTTCGCCGAGCCGTCCTTTGATATGTTTGCCGAACCAACCCAACATGTGATTTGCCTTTGGCTTGGTAACAAAGTTTTCTTGAAGTATCTCTTATCATGATTACAACTTTATTGTGAACCGTAAGCGTTTCGCTTGTTCCCGAGGCTGTGTGGCGTCACGCGCTGTAATTCCATGCTTCTTTATATTCAGATCTTTGCCTCACTTCCTCATAACTCACTTCTCTTCATTTCCGAAAAATCAGGTAGCTCTCTTCTCTCTCCTCTTTTCATTTTTTTTTTGTTTAAGTAGTCGGCTAGGGTTTCATCGATTTTTCTGTTCCGCCGCCGCCACTATTGAATTTTCCGACCCATCTTCAAACGTGGCTCGGCGTCTTCTTGTATTTTCCGATCCACCTTCAAATTCTTCCGGCGAGATCTTGCATTTTCTGAGCCATCTTCAAACTTCCACGGTGGTCGCTTGAGTTCTCCGACCCGTCCTTATTCGTATCGCGTTGCTGTTTTGATCTTCTGTCTCCGAGCCAAAATTATTTCCAAATTTTTGCTAAGTGTTCAGTTTGTTTCCGAGCCAGATTCCTCGTTCTTATATCGCCGAGCCAAAATCCTCAATGTCTCATATCGCCAAGCTGGAAGACTCTATTGGTTCGGCAACTTCTGCTTCACTGCTGGGTCGCAAGATGGTTTTATCTCCAGAGTCTTCCGAGCCAGCCGAGCCTAGTTTTCCGCAGGGTCAACTGCAGATTGTTGTCCCATCTCTGATAGACGAAGCATTTGATGCAGAGGCGGATGCCGAGGCAGCTTGATTCAGAGAGCCCTTGCAGAATTCAAGGCCGAGCCGACGGAATAAGTTATTGACGAGGCGGAAAAAATACGCTTGGAAAGATTGTTTGCGAGCTGCCAGGCTAGCACATCGGCGAGGCGAAAGCCTAAGAAAAAAGCTCCCAAGAGACGACCCGACCCCCTGGTTCGTCCTTATGCACTGCTGAGTCTTTGGAGGCACTAAGGCATCATTTTAATATCTCGGAGGACGTAGATCTGATTGTTCCAGCCTCAACAGACGAGCTGATCTGCACCGCCTGGGTATTTCACTCTCTATGAGAGTTTCTTCTACGGTTGTCTGCTCTGGTTTCCGATCCAGCTTGATCTTCACTTTCTATACAAGCATGGGTTAGCGCCGAGCCAGATTATGCCCGTGGGATGCGTCACTTAGTCGGGATTCTGGTTCGGAGCTATGAGTGTGATGCGACTATTCGCATCTCCCATCTTCGGCAGTTCCTCGAGTTTCGAAAGATTAAGAACTCCCGAGCCTACTACATCTCCAATAAGAAGCAAAGAAAAATAATCGAAGGCTTCCGAAGCAAGGATGGTGACTGGGGCCATTATTTCTTCTTTGTTCCCATTAACGATGCTACGGTGGAAGCCAAAGCATCAATTATGTCAAGTCAGAATGGGGAGTATTGGTGGGCGAGCCGTAGACCCTTCAGGAGATTTCTAAGGTTTTGTTTTTGCAGCGAGCTGACCACTTCTTTTTCTGGTTTTTTTTACAGTTCGGCAGATTCTCCACGGTTCCCAGAGACACGCTTTCGCTTCGGAGAACGCTTGCTGCTAAGAAGTGTCATTGGGAGAAACACTTTTCCTTAAGGAGTGAGAAGCCCGAGCCATTTTCGCCGGTGGAAGTATCTGACAGTTCGGTCTGATCATCCTCGCAGAGTCTTCCAGAATAAGCATGGGAAAAAGACTGACGATCCGGAAAGGCATTGAAGGAGAAAACAGCAGGAGGAATCTGGCCGAGCTGACGAAGCAACGAACTTAAACGAACAAAACGCCGAGCCAGTTGCCGAGGTGCCTGGCCAAACTGCGACTGAAGCGGAGACAAATCTTCCTTCCGAGCCGTTAGCCCTTGACGCCGAAGCGAGGGAAGTGGCTTCCGCTATTATTCCTGTCGCCAGGCCTTCTGGCTCGGCGCTTGCCCAGCACAAGGATGCCAACAAGAAGCGCTGCTGCCGAGCCTGACAAGGAAAAGGCCAATGAGAAGCAAAAAAGAAAAAGACAAAAGCCCGCCGATCCAATTCCCGCCGAGCCAACACCAGCGTCATTTCGTCAGGAAGGATCAGCACCGATCTGTAATGACGCTGAAGCTTCAGCGACTCTCTTCTCACAGGTTCGCTGTTCGGGTGATAGACTGCCGCCCGTTGATGTTCTATCCCACGGCGACCTGTATACGGATATGTCGCTCCGAGGCACCAAGGTAAGTTCGTATACAAATTGTGGTTTAGTTACAAATCTTGAGAGCTAACTGTTTGTTCTTATGATCAGTTCGTCGCGTCTATCAACAAGATTGTCGCTGCGTTTGAGCACGACATTAGAAAGGATAAACGCCGAATTGAAGATGCCCAGAAGGATGCGTCTTTCCTTCGAAGCAGTTGCCGAGCTGGAAGGCAAACATGCGGGCGAGCTAGCGACTGCTGCAGCTCGGATCGAAGCTCTCGAGAAGGAAAGGCGTTCCTTAAGGAAGAATGGAAAAAGCCGGCGACTTGGCTATGAGAATAGATCGCTCCAAGCAGAAGAAGGCTGCCGAAATTGAATCCTTGAAGAGGCAACTCACTGCTGTAAAAGCTTTGCACGAGGCAGACGTGAAAAGGCGCAGAAAACTGAGGCGGGAGATGTCCGAGAGATTCCAGGAACGGCTCGCTAAGATTGAAAGAAGATGGACGAGCTGAGAGAGGCGAAAGAGAAGGAGCTTGATCTGGCCCAGATTGACAGCAATCTTCAGTTGCTCGAGATTCTGCAGAAAGAGGATGCGCCTGCCCTTGACTCCGAGGTGGCGAAGCTAACGGGCTGGAGAGCTGATCTGGCCGAGGCAGCTGATGAGTTCGAGAAGATTGAAGCCGAGCTGAAGAAAGATCTGACGCTTTCTCCGTTTCTTCAGAGTCCACGGGCACTCTTAGGGAGCGACCAGTGGAGAACGCGGCGGCGAACGTTGGTGTTGCAGATTTTTCCGGCTCGAACGCTGGTACGCCTGGGATTGCTGCTCTCGCTGCTGAGAAACCTTCCGAGCCAGATCCTCTCGATGATCTTCTCTCTGTTTCTTTTTAACTCCAGTCTCTTTTGTTTGGTATTTGTTAAGACAAGTGCCTGGATGGCTTTATCCAACTTTTGTATCAATTGCTGTTTGTAACGTATTCGTTGGATATTTATTTGCTAGTATCTATTTTTGCTAATATCTTCATCTCGTCTTTTTTGATGTGATATTGCGAACCATCTTTGTTTAGTAAAAATATGGTTAGTTTTGCGGTGTCAGTTTAGGTTTGCGGTGTTCCGGCTTACATTCCCGTTCTTTCGACAGTGAAGCATGTTTAAAATCATACTAACTTTTTAGGTCTAGTATTATGTTTCTGAGATGTTTATGACCAGTGTACCAAGAGGTGTTTACTGGGTTTAGAGTTTAGTTTGAGTGTTAAGACTTGCGAGTTTTCGACTTACGGGTCCCTCTCAAAGATAAACTTGTAAGAATATCGTCCAGGATATACCTTTCGGATATTAGATTAGGATATACCCAACCGAAATTTGTATAGCGCGCTTTTATACCCGTAAGAGGGTGTTGAGAACCTTTATCCCGTATAGAGATAATGGTTAAAATCCATAAAGGATGTGGTTGTCGTCTGTTGTGGCCAGCAACAGACGAGGTAGAATATCCATGAAGGATGTAAAGATGTAACTTGTTGTAGACTAAGTGACACGAGTTGTTTTAGAAAATTGAAGTTATTACCTTTAAAGATGATGCGAGGTGTGGGAGTATACATGTATACGTACCCACCCCCCCTTTTTTGAGGAGGGGGACAACTGAACCCATCCGAAGACGAGCTGCCTACGTACCCTTTTCAGGGATCAAGTCGTCCCGTAGTTCATGTGAAGTGATTTAGTGGTAATACCTCTTTAGGTGCATTGCGTTCCAAGATCTTGGTATCGGAACATCAACATGTTTGAGAGCTCGTATACTCCTGGTCGAACTGCCTTGGTGATTTGTAGGGTCCTTCCCAGTTTGCTCCTAGTTTGCCAGCGTTTGTTTCGGCTGTGTTCTGAAAAACTTTGCGGAGAACCAGATCACCTTCTTTGAACTTGCGACTTCTGACGTTAGTGTTGTAATACTTAGCTGCTGCCTGTTGATAATTTTGAATCCGAACCAGTGCCTGATCCCTTCGTTCGTTAACCAAGTCCAACTCATCGAGTAGCATGAGGTGATTCAGTCCTTCCTGCCAGAAAGAAGTCTGCGGCGGACTCCAGGGAATTGGACCTCGGCTGGGATGACACATTCGGTACCATGGACAAGAGCAAAGGGTGTTTCTCCAGTGGCACGTCGCGGAGTGGTTCGGTGCGACCATAATACTCCTTCGAGTTCATCTGCCCAGCGTCCCTTCTTTGCATCAAGGCGTTTTTCAATCCATCCAGGATAGTCTTGTTTACTGCTTCTGCTTGTCCATTCCCTTGTGGGTAGCGTGGCGTAGACTTGCTGAGTCGTATCTTCCATTTTTCGCAGAAGGCTTCAAACCTTGTAGAGATAAATTGCGAGCCGTTGTCCGTAACAATTTCGTAGGGAACTCCATGTCGGCATAAGATATTTTTCCAGACGAAATTTTCGACTTGGGCATCCTTTATGTTGGCGTAAGAATCTGCTTCTACCCATTTTGAGAAGTAATCTGTCAAAACCAGCAAGAACCTCTTTTGTTTGGACCTATGCAGAGGCCCGACGATGTCCATTGACCAGCGCATGAAAGGGTAGGGCGCTGAGATTGATGATAGCAGCTCGTAGGTTGATGAATCATTGGGGCATGTCGTTGGCATTTTTCGCACCTGGCAGAGAACTTTTCACAGTCCTTCACCATCGTTGGCCAATAGTATCCATGACGCTTGATCTTGATGCCAAGGCTCTTCCCGGAGTGATTGCCACACGAGCCACTATGGACCTCTTCCATGATGTTTCTGCTTCGGCGCCTTCGACGCAAGCCATCAGTGGTCCTGAGAATCTCCACTTGAAGACGTTTCCATCTAAGAGAACATATCGAGCAGCTTGAGCTCTGAGTTTTCTAGCAGCCCACTTATCTGATGGTGTCTCGCCGTCCATGATGTATACGCGAATTGCTCCCATCCATTCTTTGTCGCATCCGTAGTCCGTTTCTGTTTGTTGGGATCTTCCTCCATGTCCACTACTTCACCTTCGGTCGGAGGCGCGTTTCAGGTTCTTCCTCTATCTCAATTACCTTGTCCTCCACCGATGATGTTATGTTCTGGTCGTCTAGAGTGGTGTGTCGGTGCTGCCCTTTTGTGCAAGACTTGGCCCAGATTCCTTCGGCTCGAACGGCTGTTTGAGAGCGAGTGACCGCGTTCACGGTGCCAGAGAGGCTGATACTTGGGTTTTTGATGAATTCCACTGGGATTATTCTTTTCAGGTCCGGATCGGAGGTGGATGCGAGTGCTGCTAGCGCATCTGCCGAAGTATTTCCCCGCGTGGTATCCGTGTTAATGTGAACTCTTCGAACTGCGCAGCCAGTCCTTTGACAATCTTTAGATAGGCTTCCATTCGGTCGTCTCTGGCTGTGTACTCGCCGCTAACTTGGTTGACCACCAGCTGTGAATCGCAGTAGGCTTGGATGTGCGAAACCTTGAGTCCAAGAGCAAGTCTCATTCATATTCCTGCTTCGGATGCACGAAAACCCAGGCGGAATGACTGCTCAAGGATTTCGCCTGTTGGAGAGGTTAACCGTATTCCCACTCCGGATCCTTGTTTTGATGATGATCCATCCGCGTGAAGCCTCCATATTGTGCTCGGAGCCGGCTCTTCTATACTTCTTCTGGGAGTTCTATCAAAAAGTCGGCTAGGACTTGAGATTTGGCGCAGGTTCTGCTTCGATATTCGATGTCATATTCGCTCAGCTCTAGCCCACTTTGCCAATCTCCCAGACTGGCTAGGGCTATGCAAGATGGATCGCAGTGGGAAGGTAGTCAAAACTACAATCGAATGTGACTGGAAGTATGGTCTCAGTTTTCGAGCGGACATTACCACAGACAATGCCAGCTTCTCCATCTGTGGATACCGTGTTTCAGCGTCGGTGAGAGTTTGACTAACATAGAAAATTGGCTTCTGCTCGCTGCGCTCTTCCTGATGAGTACACCACTTACCGCTGTGGCCGAAACGGCCGTGTATAGAAACAGTGGCTCGCCTTCTACCGGTTTCGTAAGTACTGGAGGGCTGGCTAGGTACTCTTTAAGCTGTTGAAACGCCTGCTCGCATTTTTCTGTCCATTCAAACTTCTTGTTCCCACGTAGCGTATCGTAGAAGGCAAACATTTATCAGTTGACCGAGAGATGAAACGATTCAGCGCGGCGACCCGTCCAGTTAGCCTCTGGACTTCGCGTTTTGTCTTCGGCGACACCATCTGTATGAGCGCATCAATCTGCTTCGGATTGGCTTCAATTCCACGGTGGGTGACCAGATATCCAAGGAATTCTCCAGACGTGACCGCGAATCTGCACTTGGTTGGGTTCAGCTTCATGTTATGCAGATTCAGTTGCTTGAAACATTCTTCCAGGTGAGCTACGTGATCCTTCTCCTCTAAAGACTTCACCAGCATGTCGTCTATGTAAACTTCCATTGTCTTCCCCAGTTGGCCAGCGAACATTCGGTTTACTAATCGCTGGTAGGTGGCTCCAGCATTTTTTAGACCGAACGGCATGACTTTGTAGCAGTATATCCCGCGGTCTGTGATGAACGCCGTCTTCTCTTGATCGTCTGGGTTCATTAGGATTTGGTTGTATCCGGAGAAGGTCCATAAATGAAAGGAGTTTGTTGCCTGCTGTCGCTTCCACCAATCGATCAATATGCGGCAGTGGAAAGCTGTCTTTGGGGCAGGCTTTGTTCAAGTCGGTGAAGTCCACGCATACACGCCATTTCCCATTTTTCTTCTTAACCACCACAGGGTTAGCGAGCCAGTCTGGTACTTTGCTTCGACTATTGATCCCACACGTAGTAATCGTTCCACCTCGTCATTCACTGCTTGTGCTCTGTCCGGACCAAGTTTTCGCCTTTTCTGTTTGACGGGTTTAAAGGTTGGGTCCACGTGCAGCTCGTGGCACGTTACGTTGATGCTGATGCCGGGCATATCTTCAGCTTCCCATGCGAAGGTTGTAGGTTCTTTTTAAGGAAAGAAATCAGCTCTCCCCTTATTGGATCTTTCAGCTCGGCCCCTATTTCGACACAGCGTTCTGGGTGATTGCCATCTATGTTCACCGAGACGACGGGGTCGCAAGTTGGTTTGCTTTCCCTCTCGCGATCCTCCGTGATCTGTAATTGCTATAAGAGTTTTGCCAACTCCTTCTCGGGTTCCCTGTCCGTCTTCATCTTCTTTCTCCTGGTGGTGGTTCTGTGACGGGGTTCCTAAGTTTGTGTTCGGCTAGGAAACATATGCGGGATTCCTTTTGGTTTCCCCAAATTGTTTTGATTCCCCCAGGGGTCGGAAATTTGATGCAGAGGTGATAGGTCGATGGTACAGCTCGCATCGAGTTTATCCAGGGTGTGCCCATGATCACATTGTAGATCGCAGGATGATCTGCAACCGAAAACTCCACTATCTTGGTTACCTGTTCAGCTCGGACAGGGAGTTTTATTGTTCCAAGGGTCATGGTCGTCTCTCCCGAGAATCCAGTTAAAGGCTTCGGCGCGGCTGTGATTTTGTCCAGGTCTATGTTCATCCTTCTGAGAGTCTCCCGGAAGATCACATCTACGGAGCTTCCTGTGTCTATCAGAACTCGGGCGACATCGCAATCATCAACGATCAATTCTATCACGAGGGGGTCATTATGTGGTCTGTCGATGCCGGTGGTTTCCCTTTCTTCGAACGAGATAACATCGTTGGGAAGTTTGGAGGGTGCTGACCAGTTTACACTCGCATCGGCTCGCCGCTGGAAAGCTTTGATTGAAGACACCGTGTCCGAACAGTATTGTGATCCACCCATTATCATATTTATTCTTCTTCGAGAACCTGACTGCGCCTCGTCATCTCGTCTTCCTCGCTTGGGTGTATCGTCATTTTGACTTATCTGGTTCGGCTGATCTTTTTCGCCTTCTTGCTCGAAGTCCTTTAAGCTGACTGCGCTACCGAGTTCTCCGGCTACCAGCTTTGCCGCAAGCTTCATTCCCAAGGTTCGGCAGTTGGCAGTCGAATGACCGTGCATGTGATGAAATTCGCAGTAGGCTTTTTCGTCGTACGAACTTTGACTTCGTGTCCAGGTGTTCCAGGTGCTTTGCCTCGGCTCGTTCCCACCTGATAGTTGTGGGCTCCTCCAAAGTTAGGTTTCTCATGGTGTACATACCCGTTCCTTGAGTATTCTTCTTAGGAGGTTGGCTCGGGATTTGGAAAGAACGGTTCGTCGCTTTGGCGGCTCCATACTTCTGAGACAAAATCTTCATCTCTTCTTCATTGACTATGAAATCTGAGGCTCGGTGCAGTGCATCCTGAATTGATAGTGGCGTGTTTAGAGCAATCTCTTTTCGGAATTCGGATTCGTACCACAGAGCCCTTTTTAAAGCGAGCACAGCGGCCTTGTCGCTTACGCCTTCCACATTACTGCTTTGAATCTCCCTATAAAGCTTCGCAATGTATGTCCGTTAATGTCCATAGGTCGGCATCTGAGGCCCTTGTGGGAGTCGAAACTCGCACAACCAAAACTTGTAAAGAGATTTAGGGATTCGACAAACTTCTATGTAAAGAAACCAAGAAACTGAGATCCAAAGATGGAGATTTTATTCAAGCTGTTTCGAAAGCTGTTTGTAAAGTAATAAGTGTTTAGCTAGGTCAATTTTTTGATCCTCTTTTCAAAAAGGTACATTGTCTATTATACACAAATAGGTCGCTAGGTTTTTCCTAAACGAGAAAGGCAACTTCCTTTCTTCGGAATTTCCTCTATGATTTTCATGGGCTTCTCTTTGCCTCATCGCCTCGGCCCACCAATCTCTTACGACTCGTTGTCTTGGACATGTTAAGATATTGGGCTCGTTGCTTCGCTGGGTCATTGGCGAGCTGGCTCGTCGTTTGTCTCACCTGCTTATCCCAATTCCGAGCCAAATAGTTGGCTCGTCGCCTGACTTTCCTTGATACAAAGCCAGGAAGTTGGTCTGCCAACATGTCGGCTCGTCACCGTTCGTTGGTTTGCCGACACGTTGGCTCATCACCATTCGTTGGTTTGCCGACATGTTGGCTCGTCACTGTTCGTTAGTTTACCAACATGTTGCTGAGCCAGGGTTGGCTCGTCTCCTACTACTTCCATTGCCTAGCCAAGATGTTGGCTCGTCACTTCTTTCTCCTTGCTACCTAGCCAAGATGTTGGCTCGTCACCACTCCTTGGTACCGAGCCAAGTGTTGGCTCGTCACCATTTCTCCACGCGGCATTGTCGCCGAGCCAAGTTTGGCTCGTCACTACTTCTTCCTGCTGCCTAGCCAAGATGTTGGCTCGTCACTTCTTTCTCCTTGCTGCCTAGCCAAGATGTTGGCTCGTCACCACTCCTTGCTACCGAGCCAAGTGTTGGCTCGTCACCATTTCTCCACGCGGCATTGTCGCCGAGCCAAGTTTGGCTCGTCACTGCTTCTTCCTGCTGCCTAGCCAAGATGTTGGCTCGTCACTTCTTTCTCCTTGCTACCTAGCCAAGATGTTGGCTCGTCACCACTCCTTGCTACCGAGCCAAGTGTTGGCTCGTCACCATTTCTCCACGCGGCATTGTCGCCGAGCCAAGTTTGGCTCGTCACTACTTCTTCCTGCTGCCTAGCCAAGATGTTGGCTCGTCACTTCTTTCTCCTTGCTGCCTAGCCAAGATGTTGGCTCGTCACCACTCCTTGCTACCGAGCCAAGTGTTGGCTCGTCACCATTTCTCCACGCGCATTGTCGCCGAGCCAAGTTTGGCTCGTCACTGCTTCTTCCTGCTGCCTAGCCAAGATGTTGGCTCGTCACGTCTTTCTCCTTGCTACCTAGCCAAGATGTTGGCTCGTCACCACTCCTTGCTACCGAGCCAAGTGTTGGCTCGTCACCATTTCTCCACGCGGCATTGTCGCCGAGCCAAGTTTGGCTCGTCACTGCTTCTTCCTGCTGCCTAGCCAAGATGTTGGC
>OVBL01000445.1:0-26066 GCA_900406555.1 Pseudoturritis turrita | reverse complement strand
CAGATCTGGGTTAACCCAGATTCTTGTAACATTGCGTTCATCATTTCTTTTAGAGTACGGTTTTTGCGTTCCGCAACTCCATTTGATTCTGGTGAGTAGGGAGCAGTGGTTTGATGGATAATGTCTTTTTCAGTACATAATGCATTAAAAGGTCCATCATATTCACCTCCTCTATCAATTCTAACTATTTGAATAGTTTTTCCAAGTTGGTTTTCAACTTCGGTCTTATATTCTTTGAATTTCTCCAAGACTTCGTCTTTGCTACGTAGTAGGTAGACATAGCAGTATCTTGTAAAATCATCTATGAATATTATAAAATACTTTTTACGGCCTCTTGTTTGTACAAATTTTAAGTCGCACAAATCTGTGTGTATTAAACCAAGAGGTTCAGTTGTTCGTTTAACATGAGGTGATGGTGTTTTTGTACATTTTGCTTGTACATAAATTTCAAGTTTGTCTTTGTTTATTTTGCATTTCGGAATTAGGTTCAAATTAATCAAACTTTGTATGGATTTATAATTCACATGTCCTAATCATTCATGCCAAATAGTAAATTATTCAGTCAAATAAGCTACTCGTTTCTTTTTCATTGAAACTTTGGAAGTTGTTACATTATTGTTTATGAGGACTGTCATTACACATATTTTGACTAATCATCCTTTTTCATAACCTTTTCCAACAAAGATACCATGCTTCTTAATGATCATCTTGTCGGACTCGCAGTTGATGGCAAATCCATGCTTGCTTAATACGGTCCCGGAGATCAATTTCTTTCTCATGTCTGGCACGCGTTTCACGTTGTTCAGAGTGAGCTCCTTACCAGAAGTCATCTTCAACATGATTTTTCCCGTGCTTTAAATCTTGGATTGAGACACGTTTGCCATCATGAGTTGAGCATCAGTCTTGCTCTTTTGATAGGTGTTAAACATCTCCCTATCAATGCAGATGTGGGTAGTGGCGCCGGTGTCATACCACCATTTCTTAGGGTTTTTATCAGCCATGTTTGCTTCTGTGACCACCGCACACATGTCAGCTTCGGTCAGGTTTGTTTGAGCTTTCCCCTTAGCCTTACTGCAACATTTGGATGCCAAGTGGCCCTTCTTGTTACAGTAGGTGCACCACCCAGCGAAATTCTTCGGGAAGGCTGGCGTCTTGAAGGTATTGGAGTTCTGAGGCGGGATTTTGTTGGTCACATATTTGTTAGGAACAAACTTGCCTTTTCTCTTCCTCTTGTACTCATTTACATTTGCATCATGAGTTAAATCCATGTCGGATTTGCGCTTGAACGACTCATTTTGCAGCTGGATATCAAGTTTGACAGAGTCAAAGCCTTTTGCTTATGATCAAGATAGTTCTTGAAGTCCACCCAATAAGGAGGTAACTTCTCAATGAAACAATTCACCGTGAAAGTTTCACAGATCTTCATTCCTTCATCGGCTATCTCTTGGATGATCATTTGAAGCTCATGAACTTGCTCTATGATGGATTTTGAATCCACCATTTTGTAGTTCAGGAGTTTCATAGTAGCGAACTTTCCAGAACCCACATTGAAAGACTTGTACTTCTTTTCCAGAGCATCTGAGAATCCTTGGAAGTTGCAACCTCACTGTAAACATTCGACCGATGGTCCACCAGGCGGTTTTGGATGTAGCCTTGGCACAAGTAGTCCCCATGGTTCCATGCCTCGACACTAGCCAGAGCTCATGGATCAGTATTATCCAAAGGCATAACGGGTTTGACCTCGGTGACATACTTTTCTAATTTCAGTGTGGTTAAAAAGAAATGCATCTTTTTCTGCCATGACTTAAAATTGGTCTCATCGAACTTGTCAGGTGTGATTCCTACACTTATAGCGCTAGGCACAAAAGGCATTCCCAATTTGGGGCATCAACGCACTCGCTCCAGTACCCGAAAGCACATTCTCATCGCCGATAGTCATGATTTGTATTAGTAAGATAAACAAAATCAGTATCGATAAGTGAAAGTGATAGCTTTATAAAGAGTTTTAATCACTATATAATTCTGTGAAATTTAACCGTAAGATTTTTCCCAGAAAAATATTCAAGAAATATTTCACGAAACTCGCCCAGAGGCCTTCACGGAAATCGTTTATGAATTTGACAGAATAATAAAAATTTCAGATCAGATTGAAACCTTCCGCGAAATTGTTATAAAACGTTTGCATAACTGTTTCAGGGATGAAATAAATTAAAGAAATTTTTTAAATCATTTTTTTGAAATCATTTAAAAATCATATCACAATTCTCAATCCGATTCAAGCGATAAGCAGGAAGCGGATTTTATGAATTAAGATTGTAGAAACCAAAAAACTGAATTGAAGAAATTCGTATTAAGAAGAATAGATTAAACGATATATGAAAATGATTTTAAGAAAGAAAAAAAACACAGAGTCGAGATATGATCTCTCTCCTTAATTCATAAAATCTCCCGCAGTGTGGCGGATCTGTGAGATTCTGAATCCCAGGATACAACTGTGTGAGACTATAGTCGCGACACTCGACTACAGAATCTACGAACCAAGAACTACGCTATACTCTCAAGACACTTGCTGAGAGAGAGAGAGAGAGAGAGAGAGAGAGAGAGAGAGAGAGAGAGAGAGAGAGAGATTGCTGGAGTTTTTCTTTCTGTATGTTTTGGAATGAGTGAGTGAAGAATGAGAAGAGGTGAGGCTTGTATATATAGCCAAGAGAGAGAGGTGAGATGCTTCGTCTCAATAAATGAGAAACGAAGAACGTCGGCAGTAAACACAAGGCATGATATTAGGATGTGGAGCGCAAGATACAGAGCCGTTACGAAACTGAAAAAAGGAGAAACGTTTTGAATCTTTTCTATTCAAAAACGTGTTGGCTTTTTGACCAAAAATATATGATCATCTTAAAGCGAGCCCAGCGCCAAGTGCCTAAGTGCCAAATAAGCCCACGAGCCCGAGTCACGTGCCGAGTCGAGTCGAGCGAGCGGCGGCGGCGCGCACGAGTGTGTCTTAGCCATCTCTCTTTCTAGGTGCACACTTTTGAACATAGAAGTGTGTAGCCTCTCTTATATATCGCATGATTTTTAATCATCTAAGCGATGTGGGACAATGTTATACTTAATCTTATGAGTTAAATTAACTCTTAGATCCAAATAGTTTTTCATTGGTCAATTTCTCATTCACAATATCCAATTTAATCATATCAAATATTTGGCCCATGAAGTTTAATTGATATTTGATTTTTAATTGGTCCAACACGATTAAGGGCTATCGGAGCTCCGACGAAAAGGAGACGATGAACCTGCAGCAAAACTGTCGAATAGAAATCCGCTAGAAATCGGGAACCTTTAGCCAAATATGAACGGAGATGACTGTCAAATTGACGGTTTGACTCTCTTATACTTAGATCTGAGATCTAATGCTGAACAACACCAAAAAAAGCTGATCGATGCTTCCAGCCAGTGAATAAGAAATAATAATTTAAGAATAAAATAAAAAGGGTTATTTAAGGTAAAGAGTATTCCAGCATTCGAAGGGAAGTAGACTACACTGGTGAAATAGAACCGCCGTGTAGAAACAACTGCATCCTTATCGGGTTCAATGCTTCCTAAGACCAAAACAAAACGGTCTGCCGAAATCAGCGATGGAGCAACGAACCCTAGAAAAACAAAGAGACGTACTTTCTTTTTCTCTAGCTCTCTCTCAAAACAAAAAACGTTAGTAAACTTTATACATTACTAAATTTAAGAACTGATTAAAAATGAATTACTTCTTTAAAATATTAAGTGGCAATCTAATGTCGACAAACGAGAAAAAGAAAAGTGGACTTGATACTGTCATGGCAAACTTGATGGGAGTCTAAGTCTAAATGGTGACAACAAAAATTGAAGAATATGGAGGAATAATTGAGAGGAATTTTAAAATAAAAAATTTATCTAATACTATTTGTGTTTTGGAGGAATTGGGAAGAATTTAGAGGAAATAGGAGGAATTCAACAATTTTTTGTTTTTAGTTTATTTTATAAACACATTTTCTATGATACATTAGTTAATACATTAAATATATTATTTCAAATTCCTCTAAAATCCACTCTTAACTTTTTACTAGTTGCAAATTTTTTTGTTATTTTATGTTAACAAAATTATTAAATATATCAAATGTAAAATTTAATATTTTATTATTTATTTAACTAATCTTGTTGATAAAAAAATTTAACTAATTTTTTCATAAGTTTCTTTAATTACTTTAAAAAAAATCAGCTAACTTATAAATGTAAAATGTAAAATCAGCCAAATTCAGCCGTTATCATTTAACTTGAAAATTATTTCGTCACATTCTGCAAAACATCACAAAAAATTCAGCCAGATTCCGCAATTCAGTCAGATTCAGCCGGTACCATTTAGGTTTAGACATGTATTTGTTAGATGAATTTTTAATTAAGTTAATTGGAAATTTTTTTTTTTTTTCTGAATCTAAAGAAATTAGACCCTCTTTTTTTACTTGTACATTAACCCGCCGTAAAACTAGAACTTGTTGGGAAAAAAAACTAAAATTGAAAGAAACTATAAAATAAACTTTTGATAATACGTTGCTTATATGCGAACCATATGATAATATGTTTTCTCAATACGTTGGTTACATACACCATTGAGGAAAATTGAATACGCACTCCAAATTTTATTTGAAAAGGTGAAAAAATGACTTCTATACAATATACAGTAAACTTCATAATCATGGAAAACACCGTTGGAGAAAAAAGGACACTAGAAATGAGTTCCAACGGTACTAGACTCGCCGATTGAACATGTGATCGAAAGGAAGATAGAAATGTCTGATTATCTATCAATATATATAGAAGAAATAGTCCAAAATAGTATCTTTTCTGACTTTAATGTCAAACAGGGTATACTCGTAGGGAAAATTGTAGAACTAGTACACTTTTTTGAAAATACCAGCGCTACCCCTTAAGACCAGCAGAGTTAACGCGGACCGGTGGCACACTATTTGCATGTTGACATTGGCAACGCAAGTAAATGTAGACTATGCAGAGTACAAGTAGAGAGAGAAAAAAAGTATGCGCAGTCTCTGCTTTTACTCGCAGAAGAAAAACAAAGCGTTCTCAGTCTCTACCGTTGGAAGCAGAGTATACGCAAACACTGTTTATATTCTACTTGTATTATGCAAAAATTTGGTATACACTGCTGTGCTTTTTTACAGTTTGGGCTTCGCAGACCAAACCACCTAACGGTAGACCAAAGCCAGACTGGTATCAGATTTTAGGATAATTCATTACAAAAAGAGCTGAACATTGACTCCTTCCAATTAGCTTTGCACTTATGTTTCTTCATAATAAAACATAAACTCCCGACAAAAAAAAACAAACAAACATAAACTCATAAACAGTTTTATTAGAAGTGATCAGAGTTGTAATCTTGAAGGGGTGGAAGAAACAACACAAAGGCGTCTCGTCCTCATCCATGAAGCGCTATGCGAGCGTGTTGTTAGGGAAACGGGCCGAAAGTGAGTGAGTATTGGTTAGTCCCAACTGTGGGAGTTGAAACTCGCACAACCAAAAACTTGTAAAGAGATTTAGGGATTCGACAAACTTCTATGTAAAGAAACCAAGAAACTGAGATCCAAAGATGGAGATTTTTATTGATATGTCGAAGAACTTTGAATACAGAGGTTACTCAGAAAAACCTAAGTATTCTTGCTATGTCAAAGTTGCGGATCCCCCTTTCGGTACAAGTGCATGTGTATTTATAAAAACAAGTCGGCTAGGCCTTTTTCTAAAGGAGAAAGGAAAACTTCCTTATTCTTTGGGATTTCCTTTCTTCTCTGGTTGGTTCGAATGTGGGCTTCTTACTTGCTAATTTGGCCCATCCAAACCCTTGTGGCTTGTCGCTTAGACATGTTAAGATATTGGGCTCGTTGTTCCACTGGGTTGTCGGTGAGCTGGCTCGTCGTTTGTCTCGCCTGTTCCTCCCAATCCCGAGCCAGGTAGTTGGTTTGCCAACACGTTGGCTCGTCACCGTTCATTGGTTTGCCAACATGTTGGCTCATCACTTGTTTTTCATGCTGCCGAGCCAAGTTTGGCTCGTCACCACCTCTCCCTGCTGTCGAGCCAAAAGTTGTTGGCTCATCACTCCTTTCTCCTTGCTACCGAACCAAGTGTCGGCTCGTCTCCTGCTTCTTGCTACCGAGCCAAGATGTTGGCTTGTCACTCCTTTCTCCTTGTTACCTAGCCAAGATGTTGGCTCGTCACTCCTTTCTCCTTGTTACCTAGCCAAGTGTTGGCTCGTCTCCTGCTTCTTCCACTGTCTAGCCAAGATGTTGGCTCGTCATCACTCCTCCTTACTACCGAGCCAAGTGTTGGCTCGTCTCCTGCTTCTTCCACTGCCTAGCCAAGATGTTGGCTCGTCACCATTTCTCCCTGCCTAGCCAAGATGTTGGCTCGTCTCCTGCTTCTTCCACTGCCTAGCCAAGATGTTGGCTCGTCTCCTGCTTTTTCCACTGTCTAGCCAAGATGTTGGCTCGTCACCATTTCTCCCTGCCTAGCCAAGATGTTGGCTCGTCGCCTAGCCAAACATTGCTTGCTTCTGCCGCCGAGCCAAGAGTTTGCGCTTGCTTGGCTAGCCTTTTCTCCATACTTAGTCTTATCAGCAGTTGATCTCGATGAGGTGAAAACCGACCCCAACAGTTAGCCCCCCAGCTCGGTAGTATTATTAATAATAGTGACGAGGTGAGAAGTCAAGATCAAGATCAACTCTCTTTGGGCTACCGAGCCAGCTTTGTGGTGAAGTTGTCATCCGGGTATTGACAAATGCCGAGCCAAACCGATAGTGTTACCGAGGTGTTTTATTTCCGAGCCAACACTGGAGTATCTTATCGCCGAACCAACCCCTTGACATGCTGCTTATTCGTCTTCAATTGCGTTGCCGAGTTACTTTGATCTGTGATATATTTGTTTTCATTCTGCCGAACCGACACCTTTGTCATGCTGCCGAGCCCGCTTATCATTCGTACGACCGAGCCACTTTGGCTCATCATCTTTTCGTATTGCTTAGACTGCTGTTTCGCCGAGCCATATTCTTCTGATATACTGCCGAACCACCCCAATAAGTGATTCGTTTTTTGGCTCGGCAGTAATGTTTGCTTGAAGTATCTCCATTCATGATTACAACTTTATTGGGAACTGCAAATGTTTTTGCGTGTTTCCGAGGCCGCGTGGCGTCACGCGCTTTACTTTTATGCGTATTTATATTCAGATTCTTGTTTCACTCCTCATAACTCACTTCTCTTCATTTCCGAAAAATCAGGTATCTTTCTTCTTTCTCTTCTTCTCTCTCTATTCGTTTAAGTTGTTGGCTAGGTTTTTTTTTTTATTCCTTTATTCCGCCGTCAAACTTGAGTTTTCCGATCTATCTTCATACGTGGCTCGGCGGTTTTATGCGTTTTCCGATCCATCTTCATCCGTTTCCGGCGAAGGTCTGAATTTCCCGATCCATCATCATCCAGACTGCGTCGTTACCTTGATCTCTTGTCGCCGAACCGGGATTCTTCACACCAAGGGTATTTTTCGAGCCGAGATTGCTCCAGTTTCTGCTAAGTACCAATTCGACTCCGAGCCAGAAACATCAATGTCTCATATCGCCGAGCTGGAAGACTCTGTGGATTCGGCAAATTCTACCTCGTTGCTTGGACGCAAGATGGTGTTGTCTCCACAAAGTACCGAGCCGGATGAACTCAATTCTCCGCCAGGTCAGCTGCAAATCGTCGCCCAACCTATATTTGATGAGGCTTTTGATGCCGAGGCGATGCTTATTCAGAAAGCTCTCGAGGAATTCAAAGCCGAGCCGACGGATTATGTTATCGGCGAGGCAGAAAAGATACTGTTAGAGAGATTATTTGCGAGCCATCAAGCCAGTACGTCGACGAGGCGAAAACCCAAAAGGAAAATGCCCAAGAAACGACCTGACCCACCTTGTTCGTCTTTGTGCACTGCTGAGTCCTTGGAGGCACTGAGGCATCGATTTCATATTTCAGAAGGTGTCCAACTGGTTGTCCCTGCTCCAACTGACCGAGCTGAATCTCCGCCGCCTGGGTATTTCACTCTCTATGAGAGTTTCTTCTACGGTTGCCTGCTCTGGTTTCTGATCCCTAGCTTGATCGTTCGCTTTCTATACAAGCATGACGTGACCTGGTTTCTGATCCCTAGCCAAATTACGCCTCGTGGGATACGTCACCTGGTTGGGATTCTGGTTCGGAGCTACGAGTGTGACGTGACTGTTCGCATCTCCCACCTTCGGCAGTTTCTTGAGTTCCGAAAGATTAAGAACTCCCGAGCCTATTATATTTGTTGGGGTCAGATTCCACCTCTTGAAGATCAACAATTGGAAAATGGCTAAGTATGAAAAAGTACTAGTAGCGGGATCCTAAACCAAGACAAGTTGGGTCAGGTACCCCGAACCGTGAGTAAAGAGTTGGATCGGGATCCCTAACCGTGACAAGGTGGATCGGGATCCCTGACTGAAGGAGTTGGATCGGGATCCCTAACCATGGAGAGTTGGATCGGGGTCCCGAACCAAGACAAGTTGGATCAGGTACCCCGAACCATGAGTAAAGAGTTGGATCGGGATCCCTAACCATGACAAGGTAGATCGGGATCCCTGACTGAAGGAGTTGGATCAGGATCCCTAACAGTGGAGAATTGGATCGGGGTCCCAAACCAAGACAAGCTAGATCAGGTACCCCGAACCGTGAGTAAAGAGTTGGATCGGGATCCCTAACCGTGACAAGGTGGATCGGGATCCCTGACTGAAGGAGTTGGATCGGGATCCCTAACCGTGGAGAGTTGGATCGGGGTCCCGAACCAAGACAAGTTGGATCAGGTACCTCGAACCGTGAGTAAAGAGTTGGATCGGGATCCCTAACCGTGACAAGGTGGATCGGGATCCCTAACTGTGAAGGAGTTGGATCGGGATCCCGAACCGTGAAGAGTTGGATCGGGGTCCCGAACCAAGACAAGTTGGCCCACGAAATCAAGCCGGCTTAGCTAAAAGGAAATCCCGAAGGATTAGGAAGTTTTCCTTATCCCTTTGGAATTAACCTGGCCGACTCAAACTAGTATATATATCTATGTACATCTCTTGAAAAAGGGGATCTGCAATTTACCTAGCAAAACTCTGTACTTTTGCTTTTACACAAAAAGCTTTCTAAGCAGCTTAATAAAAACACCATCTTTGGATATTCGTTTGTGTTTTTGGTGGTTTTTACTCAGAAGTTTTGGATCTCGCTAAAAGACATAACGAATTCAATTGGCGTGGATTTACACTCCCACAATTTGGCGCTAGAAGGAGGGGAATTGAAATTTTCTTACACCGAAGAACCACCACAAAACCGATCTGAAGACGATGACCAACGACGGAGACGATAGCGCTGCTGACACCAGAAACGCCGGCGTGGAGGATCAAGCGAACCAATCCAAAGATGCTGGGGAGACTTCGACGACGCTCACGGCGATGAAAGCCATGCTGGAGACACTGCTCAAAAAGGCGGAGGAGCAAGATAAGCTGAACAACACGATGACGGGCGAGCTGAAGGCCCTCACAACGGCGAGTCGTACCCGAAGCACGGGATCAGGTCTGGATCCAGCAAGACGAGTCGGGAGGCATCTCCACCCAACGGCCCTGGACTTCACAACTCCGCTCAACCCACCGAGGACCCGAGGAAGACTGCCACTACTACACCAAAGCTCAGCAAACCTAGCCTCAAGAGTCCAAGGGGCAGACGACACGCCAATCGAAGAGGAGCCTGCACCAATCATCAATCTAGAGGAGGAGAACCGAATGGAGCAAAACATGGAGAGCCGTGACAATCCTGAACACCTAGCAACTGGTGGAACCCGAACCAAAAAATGCGGGAGCAACATACCAGCGACTGGTGAACAAGATGTTTGCGGGCCAACTCGGCAAAACAATGGAGGTTTATATAGACGACATGCTGGTGAAATCACTAAAGGAACAGGATCACGTCACTCATCTCAAAGAATGTTTCTCGCAGCTGAACTTTCACAACATGAAGTTAAATCCGACCAAGTGCAGATTCGCAGTCACTTCGGGAGAGTTCCTTGGTTATCTTGTAACTCACCGCAACATTGAGGCAAACCCTAAGCAGATCGACGCACTCATCAATATGACTTCACCAAAGATGAAAAGGGAAGTCCAACGTCTTACCGGGAGGGTAGCTGCGCTTAACCGATTCATCTCATGATCCACCGACAAATGCTTGCCATTCTACGATACTTTGCGAGGGAACAAGAAGTTCGAGTGGACGGACAATTGCGAGGAAGCTCTTCAGCAACTCAAGAACTATCTAGCCACTCCCCCAGTTCTCACAAAACCAGAAGCAGGGGAACCACTTTTTCTGTACACCGCAATTTCTGCCACAGCGGTAAGTGGCGTATTGATTCGAGACGAGCGCGGCGAACAGAAGCCGATATTTTACATAAGTAAAATCCTTACAGATGCGGAAACAAGGTACTCACAGATGGAGAAATTGGCACTATCGATAGTTATGTCGGCAAGAAAACTAAGGTCATACTTTTAGTCTTACTCAATCGTCGTTCGGAGCACCTTTCCGATAAGGTCTGTTCTGCACAGTCTAAGTCAGTCAGGAAGGCTAGCAAATTGGGCTATCGAACTGAGCGAATACGACATTGAGTATCGCGGACGCACGTGCGCTAAATCGCAAGTTCTTGCAGATTTTCTTATCGAACTACCCGAAGAAGGCATTGACGACGAAATGCAAGGACAGCTCTGGAAACTCCATGTTGATGGCTCATCTTCCAAAAACGGTTCAGGAGTCGGGATACGGCTCACCTCTCCAACTGGCGAACTACTGGAACAGTCTTTCCGCCTGGGGTTTCATGCATCTAACAACGAAGCAGAGTACGAAGCCTTGATTGCCGGGATGAAACTTGCTAACGGCCTAAAGATCAAGAAACTCCATGCATTTTGCGATTCCCAACTAGTCGCGAATCAGTTCAGCGGTGAATATGCAGCAAAGGATGATCGAATGGAAGCTTACTTGAAGATCGTCAAAGAATTAGCTGCACAGTTCAAACAATTCATCCTAACACGCATTCCGCGAGGGGAGAACACCCCAGCCGACGCACTTGCAGCCCTTGCATCAACTTCCGATCCAGATCTAAAGTGAGTAATCCCGGTAGAATTCATCCAACACCCGACCATCAGTTCCGGCGGTTCAGTGAATGCCATAACTCGTTCACAAGTGGCTAGACAAGCGACAGATGTCTCGACCAGGCAAGAGGTGATGGACGAAATGTAGGAAGACTTGGCCGATCAATCACCCGCAGAGCCGGATATTGCCCCAATAGAAGAAGACAATCTCGTTGAGCCACCAACTACGACAAGCAGTAAGGACCCTGTCGTTGAACCCAACGGAGAAGCAAACGAAGTCAACAATGATCCAGAATATGGTTGTGACTAGGAATGGCTCGGCGCAATCCGAGGATACATATGCGATGGCGTCCTACCAACCGAAAAATGGGCAGCTCGCAAGCTTCGAGCCCAGGCAGCACGTTACGTGTTACTTGATGGAAATGTCTTCAAGTGGAGATTATCGGGACCGTTGCTAAACTGCGTGGAAGGCAAGAACGCCAGGAAAGGTATGGAGGAAATTCACAACAGTTCATGTGGAACTCACTCCGGACGGAGAGCACTAGCCATAAAAGTCAAACGTCACGGCTACTATTGGCCAACAATGATCAAAGATTGCAAGGTGTTTTCAGCCAAATGCAAAAAATACCAACGCCATGCGCCGATGATCCACCAACCTACAGAAGTAATTTCATCAATCTCATCGCCATATCCATTCATGCGATGGTCTATGGACATCGTCGGGCCACTCCATCCGTCCAAGCAGAAATGCTTCCTTCTAGTTTTGACCGACTATTTCTCAAAATGGGTTGAAGCCGACTCCTATGCTAACATTAAAGATGCGCAAGTGGAGGCCTTCGTCTGGAAAAATATCATATGCCGACATGGAGTACCGTACGAGATCGTGACAGATAACGGCTCGCAGTTCATCTCAAATCGTTTTGAAGGTTTCTGCGAAAAATGGAAGATCAGACTCAGCAAGTCTACTCCAAGATATCCACAAGGGAACGGACAGGCCGAAGCAATCAACAAAACAATACTTGACGGCCTAAAGAAATGCCTTGACGAGAAGAAAGGACGTTGGGCTGAAGAACTGGAGGGGGTACTTTGGTCTCACCGCACCACCCCACGACGAGCGACAGGAGAAACCCCGTTCGCCCTCGTCTACGGAACAGAGTGTGTCATCCCCCCGGAGATACATTTTCCAGGGATTCGCCGGAGGCTATTACCAGAACAAGAGGGGCTCAATCACCTGTTAATGCTTGACGAACTGGACTTGATCAACGAAAGAAGGGACCAAGCCTTGATCAGGATCCAGAACTATCAAAACGCGGCCTCAAAATACTACAATTCCAACGTTCGAGAACGAAGATTCTACGAAGGCGATTTAGTTTTGCGGAAGGTTTTTCAGAACACCGCGGAGACAAATGCTGGCAAACTAGGAGCAAATTGGGAAGGACCCTACAAGATCACCGAAGTTGTCAAACCTGGCGTTTACAAACTTGCTAACATGACAGACGTTCCAGTACCGAGATCATGGAACGCAATGCACCTCAAAAAGTACTATCACTAAGCTACTTTACATGAACTACGGGGCGACTTGATCCCTGCAAAGGGTACGTAGGCAGCTCGTCTTCGGACGGGTTCAGTTGTCCCCCTTCTTTCAAAAGGGGGAGAGTGGGTACGTATATGTATACTCGTATACTCCCATCTTTGAAAACGACTCTACGATCTATCAAAGCAAAGCTTTACTTAAACACCTTTCAAGAATCATTGTCTTAACAAGAACAGACATGCTCATACAAATCAAAGCTATAATGGGCACTACACCACACCTCCTTTACTACTGGCCATAGTAATGGAACCTTGCATCCATTTCGGATCTAAACTCTCACATCCGTCTCAGGATTAAAAGCGCGCTATACAAGTACTCGTTCATTATCGGAGCGGATACGTTTATGGTAACATATCCGTAAACCGAAATGCTCGTCCTAGACTATACAAACAAATGTTCATTATCAGAGCAGATAAGTTTATGGTAATCTATCTGTAAACCGAAATGATCATCTCGAGACTGATCATCTCGTAACTACACAAACAAATACAAATACAGGCAAGGCATTCTCGAATCTATTGTTAAACGAAAGACACATATATTCAAAGACAAGGGTTAGCTAAGTCAGCAACCGAGTGATAAAAGAAGTTCACAGCTATTTGGATAAAGCCGTCCAGGCGTTAACAAAAAAAAAATGAGAAAAGAGTTGTAAAATTAGACAAAGAAAAGAGGATCGTAGTCCTCCACTATCTCAGGAGTCATGACCGCCTTCTGCTCCGCCTCCACCATCTGCTCAGCTACTTCGCCTTCGGGGGCTTTGTCCTCCACAAGCAACGCCTCAGCAAACTCTGCAACCTTTTTCTCCAAGGCAGCATTGAGAGCTTTTGCAGAAACGGGATCGGGGACTATCTCTTTAGCAACCTCCACCGGACCAAGATCAACCAGACCAGGCGTTCCCTTGTTAGACCCGGAAAATTCCTGGATCCCGACACTTGCAGCAGCAGTCTCGTATCCCATCACCATCCTTTTAAGATGGGATATGAACTGCACGGCAACGAGAAAATACGTTTAACTAAGTTTAGACGGATCGGGTAACGAAAACAAAACAAATATACATCACATACCTTAACACCCCTAAGCGACATCTCGCTGTAAGTTTTGTCCCTAAGCAAAGTGTCGGGTGGCGGAAAGCGATCACCCGGACAGGTGATTTTCGAGAAGATGGCCGTGGATGCTTAGGCATCATTGTATGCCCCTTCAGCATTTATTGGAGCGGCAGAAAGAGGGATTGCTTCGGGAATCGCCTTCGACGATTCAGTACGCCGCAGGAGCTTCGGGGCATCCCCCTTGTCATCTACTGACTAGCATTTTTTGCTTGTGTTTTTCTTTTCCTTTGCCTTCCCTTTGCCCTTATCCTTGTGCGGCAGTAGTCGGGAATCGGCTGGACGAAGCCCTACAATGACTCCTCCAGAAGCCAGTGAAGGAGTCGGTTCGGGGTGATTATCAGCGACTTTTGGTTCGGGGACAGCGGTGGGGGTAGATTCATGGGTCGGGGGACAAGATTGGATCAACGCCTTGGCTTGTTGCACTCTCTCCCTGGCTTCTGCCTCTGCCTTGGCTTTCGCGGCAGCTCGGTCTCTGAAAGTTGGTCTTCCCATCGTATCTCTTGAAGAATGAGAAGGGGACGATTGCTCAACTGATTGTCCTTCTGAAAGGGCTCGTGCTCTCTCAACTCGGTGAAGGTTGAAATCTCTAGACCAATTGCACTTGCGAGCTGAAAGTGCTTCGTGAACCTGAGACAGATCGGGAGGCAATGAAAGACGAAGATGACGAACTGCAAAACAATAATATTTATGCAAGGTCAAAAAGAAACCTAAAAAAAAGGAAAAAAGGAACTGCTAAATAATGGAGACCCGAGCCGTGGCCCAAGTCGAGCAACGGATCGGCTACCAATTTCTCCCTAGCCAGACTTGACAAACTAAAGGCACCTCCGACCCACCGATGCTTCAGAAATAGGGGCGAAAAAGAAGTAGTCTTCCCAATTATCGTCTTTCGACGGGAAGCCTCTTATGATATTTCTCCTAGCCTTGCCCGACACATAATATTTCAGCTCCCGCTTATTTCGACGCCTGAACTCCAGCAAGTGTGTCAGGTGTTCGACGCCGACTTCTAGATCGCACTCATAACTCCTGATCAGAATACCGACCATATGCCTGATTCCTCGAACGTTGATTTGAGAAATAGCCAAGTTGTATTTCCAGATAAACTGAAGGATGGCTTCAGGGATCGGGAACCACAACAGGCAGCGGTAGAAGAAGCTTTCGTAAAGAGTGAAATGGTTAGGAGAGGGATTATTGGCTCGGTCTGATGGAGAAGGAAGAACAAACTCGATTTCCTCCGAAATACCGAACCTGTGCCTAAGGGCCGATAGCGAATCCACGGTTGAAAGGGTTGAACCAGGTGGATTGGGTCGCTTCTTGTTTTTCTTCTTCCTTGGGGTTTGACGGTTAAGATGCATCAGACGCTTCAACTCTTGTCTGGCCACGACTGGATCGAAGAACCAATCCTCCGGTTCAATTTTTGGCAGATCGGGGTCCATTGCATCAGTAAAAGGGTTCGCCGCCTCGACGAATGGAGAATCGTGGAGTTGAGGCACTTCAAATCGCAAAGGATCCCCAGAATTGCTGCCAACTCCAGAGGATTCAGAAAGCACCATTTTTCTGTCAAGAAGGGAAGGTCCAACCCCCGAATCACTTGGATCATCCAGGTTTTCTGAAATGTGTGCACCAGAAGAATCTTCCCGACCACAGCTTCGGGTGAGAAACGGATCAGGAGAGAAAGATGGTTCAGGAAGCGAAGACTGCCCCAAAATGCCAAACAAGCGGGTATACGGATCGGGAGATGCAGAAACAGATGAATGAGACATTCTGCTGAATTTGAAGACGGATCGGGGTCCTTAGAAGATATGAACAGATCGGGATCCCTAACAGCTCGCGAAAGAGGATCTAGAGTTTCTAAGATTCAAAAGACGGATCGGGGCTCTCAGCAGCCTATCAAAATAGATCAAAACCTTTAAAAAGTTGAAGAACAAGTTGAAGATCTTTTAAGAACAGCAAGTCAATCTAGATCTTCAAAGCAAACTGCCGGAAAACTTGAAGACGGCGACGGAGCCAGTAGACGATGGATCGGGAAATTCAAGCGGATCGGCGGCGAAGGAAGAGCAACGGAGTTTCGGCTAAAAAAAAAACTTAAGCAGAAAAAAATTAGAGAGAGAAAGAAGAGATAGGTTACCTGCTTTGAAGAAATTTTCGGAGAAATGAAGTAGAGAACAAATGAGAAGTATCACGGATTATATAGGCAAATGGTGACGTCAATCGCCTCGGGAACCAGCAAAAATGCTTGCACTCCCCGATAAAGGTATCAAGGTAACAGAATCCCGAACTGAGTTTACCTAGGAACTGAACCAGCAATGCTACAAAGGAATGGTTCGGGGCTATCCATGGATCATGGTTCGGGACTGTCATCAAAAAAGACAGTTCGGGACGACCGCGAGAATTGTTGATCTCACTCGACCACTTACAGCTCGGCACTAACATTACTGATACTGCCAAGCTGGGGGGCTAACTGTTGGGGTCAGATTCCACCTCTTGAAGATCAACAATTGGAAAATGGCTAAGTATGAAAAAGTACTAGTAGCGGGATCCCGAACCAAGACAAGGTGGGTCAGGTACCCCGAACCGTGAGTAAAAAGTTGGATCGGGATCCCTAACCGTGACAAGGTGGATCGGGATCCCTGACTGAAGGAGTTGGATCGGGATCCCTAACCGTGGAGAGTTGGATGGGGGTCCCGAACCAAGACAAGTTGGATCAGGTACCCCGAACCGTGAGTAAAGAGTTGGATCGGGATCCCTAACCGTGACAAGGTAGATTGGGATCCCTGACTGAAGGAGTTGGATCGGGATCCCTAACCGTGGAAAATTGGATCGGGGTCCCGAACCAAGACAAGTTGGATCAGGTACCCCGAACCGTGAGTAAAGAGTTGGATCAGGATCCCTAACCGTGACAAGGTGGATCGGGATCCCTGACTGAAGGAGTTGGATCGGGATCCCTAACCGTGGAGAGTTGGATCGGGGTCCCAAACCAAGACAAGTTGGATCAGGTCCCCGAACCGTGAGTAAAGAGTTGGATCGGGATCCCTAACCGTGACAAGGTGGATCGGGATCCCTAACTGTGAAGGAGTTGGATCGGGATCCCGAACCGTGAAGAGTTGGATCGGGGTCCCGAACCAAGACAAGTTGGATCAGGTACCCCGAACCGTGATTGAAGTGGTCGGATCGGGTATCCCGAACCATGACAAGGCAAACTGGGTCGTGTACCCCGATCGATGGGACGACAGACAGATCGGGGGTCACGACCCACGGCAAAGAAGCTGGGACGTATACCTTGATCCATGGTACGACAGACGGATCGGGGGTCACGACCCATAGTACGTCGCCCGAGCCGTGAGCCATGGGTATCCCGAACCATGGTTAGAGAATGGGCCGAGACAACGAGCCCACAAGTTCAAGCCCACAAAGGCCACTTCGGCACGGAGAAGGTCATTTCGGCAAGAGAGGAGACTTCGGCAAGGGAGGAGGCTTCAGCGAGCTTCACTTCGGCAAGAGAGGAGACCTCGGCGAGCTTCACTTCGGCAAGAGAGGAGGCTTCGGCGAGCTCCACTTCGGCAAGAGAGGAGACCTCGGCGAGCTTCACTTCGGCAAGAGAGGAGACTTCGCCGAGCTCCGCTTCAGCACAGCTTCACTTCGGCGAAGAAGATCCACTTAGGCATGATACGAGCTCCACTCGGCTGTGATACGAATCCACTTCGTCCAAGCTGTTCACTTCGGACAAGCTGTCCACTTCGGCATGGCCCACTTCGGCAACAAGCGTTCCACTTCGGCAAACGCGGAGCTCCACTTCGGCGAGTCCCGGCCGAAGCCATCCTGGCCGAAGCCATCTCTATACAAAGACGAGTCCTCGCCGAAGTCATTTTGGCCGAAGTCACTTCTATACGAAGCTGTCCGGCCGAAGTCAATTCTATACGAAGCTGTCTGGCCGAAGTCACTTCTGCACGAAGCCGTCTGGCCGAAGTAATATATGTACAACGTCAACAAGCCTATCTTCGACCTGTAACGATACAAAGGCCCACGAAATCAAGCCGGCTTAGCTAAAAAGAAATCCCGAAGGATTAGGAAGTTTTCCTTATCCCTTTGGAATTAACCTGGCCGACTCAAACTAGTATATATATCTATGTACATCTCTTGAAAAAGGGGATCCGCAATTTACCTAGCAAAACTCTGTACTTTTGCTTTTACACAAAAAGCTTTCTAAGCAGCTTAATAAAAACACCATCTTTGGATCTTCGTTTGTGTTTTTGGTGGTTTTTACTCAGAAGTTTCGGATCTCGCTAAAAGACATAACGAATTCAATTGGCGTGGATTTACACTCCCACAATATTTCCAACAAGAAGCAAAGGAAGATTATCGAAGGCTTCCGAAGCAAAGATGGAGATTGGGGGAACTACTTTTTCTTTGTTCCTATCAACGATGCTACGGTCGAAGCCGAGAGCCTCCATTATGTAAAAACGGAGTGGGAAAACATTGGTGGGCGAGCCGTAGATTTTTTAGGAGATTTGCTAATGTTTTTATTTGTAGCAAGCTGACCACTGATGCCTCTTCTCTGTTTTTGCAGTTTGGCAGATTCTCCCACGTTACCCAGAAGATACGCTCACGCTTCGGAGCACACTTGCTGAGAGAAGGTGCCATTGGGAAAGACATTTTTCCCTGAAAAGAGTCGAAAAAGCCCGAGCCGCTTTCGCCGGTGTTGAAGTTTTTGACAGCTCGGAATCTGAATCTCCATATCGAAGTCCTCCAAGAAGAAGAAGTATGGGAAAAAGGTTGACCATCCGTGACAAACAGGCTATAAAGGAGATGAAGGAAAAAGAGGCGGCTGCCCGAGCTGATGAAACAGCCAACCCAACTGAACAAGATGCCGAGCCAGTTGCCGAGGTGCCTGGCCGAACCATGCCTGAAATGGAGGCACGTCTTCCCTCCGAGCCGCCAGCCTTGGACGCCGAAGCAAGGGATGTGGTTTCCGCTATTGTTCCTGTCGCTAGGCCTTCTGGCTCGGCGTTCGTCCAACACAAAGGCGATGGGAAGAAACGAGCTGCCTCCGAGCCAGATAAAGAAAAAACCAAGGAAAAACAAAAGAGAAAGCGCCAAAAGCATACCGATCCAACTCCTGCCGAGCCAAGGCCGGCGTCTTTTGGACAAGAAGGATCCGCACCGATCTGTAACGATGCCGAGGCTTCAGCGACTCTCTTCTCGCAGGTTCGCTGCTCGGGAGACAGACTACCGCCTGTCGATGTCCTTTCTCATGGTGATTTGTACACGGATATGTCGCTCCGAGGCACCAAGGTATTTGCAGATTCAATGTTTTACTCAGAAAAAGAACAAAACCTTAAGCGCTGATTGTTTCTTCTTATGGCCAGTTCGTTGCTTCCATAAACAAGATCGTCGCCGCCTTCGAGCAAGACGTGCGAAAGGACAGGCGCCAAATCGAGGATGCTCAAAAGGACGTGTCTTTCCTCCGAAGCAGAGTCGCCGAGCTGGAAGGCAAACATGCTGACGAGCTGGTGACTGTTGCAGCTCGGATCGAAGCCCTCGAGAAGGACAAGGCGTTCCTTAAAGAAGAGTGGAACAAAGCCGGTGATTTGGCTATGAGGATAGACCGCTCCAAGCAGAAAAAGGCTACCGAAATTGAATCCTTGAAGAGGCAACTCACTGCCGTAAATGCTTTGCACGAGGCAGATGTGAAGAAAGCGCAGAAAGCAGCGAGGCGGGAGATGTCCGTGAGATTTCAGGAGCGGCTCGCTAAGATTGAGAAGAAAATTGACGAGCTGAGAGAGGCGAAAGAGAAGGAGCTCGATCTAGCCTAGGTTGATAGCAATCTTCAGTTGCTCGAAATTCTGCAGAAAGAGGATGCGCCTGCCCTTGACTCCGAGCTGGCGAAACTAACGGGCTGGAGAGCTGATCTGGCCGAGGCGGCTGATGAGTTCGAGAAGATTAAGGCCGAGCTGAAGAAAGATCTGACGCTTTCTCCTGTTTCTTCAGAATCCACGGGCACTCTCCTAGGGAGCGAACCAGTGGAAAACGCGGCGGCGAACGTTGGTGTTGCAGATTTTTCCGGCTCGAACGCTGGTACGCCTGGGATTTCTGCTCTCGCTGCTGAGAAACCTTCCGAGCCAGATCCTCTCGAATGATCTTTTTTCTCTTGTTTCTTTAACTTGAAAACTCCTTTGTCTTTTATTCGGTATTTTTTGGGAAGACAAGTGCTTGGATGGCTTTATCCACTACTAAGCTTTGTAATGATTGTTGTTTGTCGGCATAACATCTTTTTTGTTTAAGATTATCTGTTTTTGCTGAACTAATCTTTTACTTCTGCTCTAATGTGATATTGTGAACCATCCTTTTTTAGGTGTAGTATCATGTTTCTGAGATGTTTATGACCAGCGTACCAAGAGGTGTTTACTGGGTTTCAGAGTTTAGTTTGAGTGTTAAGACTTGCGAGTTTTCGACTTACGGGTCCCTCTCAAAGATAAACTTGTAAGAATATCGTCCAGGATATACCTTCCGGATATTAGATTAGGATAAACCCAACCGGAATTTGTATAGCGCGCTTTTATACCCGTAAGAGGGTGTTGAGAACCTTTTCCCCATATAGAGATAATGGTTAAAATCCATAAAGGATGTGGTTGTCCATCTATTGTGGCCAGCAACGGACGAGGTGATGAATATCCATGAAGGATGTAAAAATGTAACTTGTGTAGACTAAGTGACACGAGTTGTGTTAGAAAAAGTTTGAAGTTATTACCTTTAAAGAGTGATGCGAGGTGGGGGAGTATACATGTATACGTACCCACTTCCCCCCCCCTTTTTTAGGAGGGGGACAACTGAACCCATCCGAAGACGAGCTGCCTACGTACCTTTTTCAGGGATCAAGTCGTCCCGTAGTTCATATGAAGTGATTTAGTGGTAATACCTCTTTAGGTGCATTGCGTTCCAAGATCTTGGTATCGGAACGTCAGACATGTTCGAGAGCTCGTATACTCCTGGTCGAACTGCCTTGGTGATTTTGTAGGGTCCTTCCCAGTTCGCTCCTAGTTTGCCAGCGTTTGTTTCGGCTGTGTTCTGAAAAAATTTGCGGAGAACCAGATCACCTTCTTTGAACTTGCGACTTCTGACGTTAGTGTTGTAATACTTAGCTGCTGCCTGCTGATAATTTTGAATCCGAACCAGTGCCTGATCCCTTCGTTCGTTAACCAAGTCCAACTCATCGAGTAGCATGAGGTGGTTCAGTCCTTCCTGTCCAGAAAGAAGTCTGCGGCGGACTCCAGGAAATTGGACCTCGGCTGGGATGACACATTCGGTGCCATGGACAAGAGCAAAGGGTGTTTCTCCGGTAGCACGTCGCGGAGTGGTTCGGTGCGACCATAATACTCCTTCGAGTTCATCTGCCCAGCGTCCCTTCTTTGCATCAAGGCGTTTTTTCAAGCCATCCAGGATAGTCTTGTTTACTGCTTCTGCTTGTCCATTCCCTTGTGGGTAGCGTGGCATAGACTTGCTGAGTCGTATCTTCTATTTTTCGCAGAAGGCTTCAAACCTTGTAGAGATAAATTGTGAGCCGTTGTCCGTAACAATTTCGTAGGGAACTCCATGTCGGCATAAGATATTTTTCCAGATGAAATTTTCGACTTGGGCATCCTTTATGTTGGCGTAAGAATCTGCTTCTACCCATTTTGAGAAGTAATCTGTCAAAACCAGCAAGAACCTCTTTTGTTTGGACCTATGCAGAGGCCCGACGATGTCCATTGACCAGCGCATGAAAGGGTAGGGCGCTGAGATTGATGATAGCAACTCCGTAGGTTGATGAATCATTGGGGCATGTCGTTGGCATTTTTCGCACCTGGCGGAGAACTTTTCACAGTCCTTCACCATCGTTGGCCAATAGTAGCCATGACGCTTGATCTTGATCGCCAAGGCTCTTCCGCCGGAGTGGTTGCCACACGAGCCACTATGGACCTCTTCCATGATGTTTCTCGCTTCGGCGCCTTCGACGCAAGCCATCAGTGGTCCTGAGAATCTCCACTTGAAGACGTTTCCATCCAAGAGAACATATCGAGCAGCTTGAGCTCTGAGTTTTCTAGCAGCCCACTTATCTGACGGCGCCAAATTGTGGGAGTCGAAACTCGCACAACTAAAAACTTGTAAAGAGATTTAGGGATTCGACAAACTTCTATGTAAAGAAACCAAGAAACTGAGATCCAAAGATGGAGATTTTTATTGATATGTCGAAGAACTTCGAATACAGAGGTTATTCAGAAAAACCTAAGTATTCTTGCTATGTCAAAGTTGCGGATCCCCCTTTAGGTACAAGTGCATGTGTATTTATAAAAACAAGTCGGCTAGGCCTTTTTCTAAAGGAGAAAGGAAAACTTCCTTATTCTTTGGGATTTCCTTTCTTCTCTGTTGGTTCGAATGTGGGCTTCTTACTTGCTAATTTTGCCCATCCAAACCCTTGTGGCTCGTCGCTTAGACATGTTAAGATATTGGGCTCGTTGTTCCACTGGGTTGTCGGTGAGCTGGCTCGTCGTTTGTCTCGCCAGTTCCTCCCAATCCCGAGCCAAGTAGTTGGTTTGCCAACACGTTGGCTCATCACCGTTCGTTGGTTTGCCAACATATTGGCTCATCACTTGTTTCTTCATGCTGCCGAGCCAAGTTTGGCTTGTCACCACCTCTCCCTGCTGCCGAGCCAAAAGTTGTTGGCTCATCACTCCTTTCTCCTTGCTACCGAACCAAGTGTCGGCTCATCTCCTGCTTCTTGCTACCGAGCCAAGATGTTGGCTCGTCACTCCTTTCTCCTTGTTACCTAGCCAAGATGTTGGCTCGTCACTCCTTTCTCCTTGTTACCTAGCCAAGTGTTGGCTCGTCTCCTGCTTCTTCCACTGCCTAGCCAAGATGTTGGCTCGTCATCACTCCTCCTTACTACCGAGCCAAGTGTTGGCTCGTCTCCTGCTTCTTCCACTGCCTAGCCAAGATGTTGGCTCGTCACCATTTCTCCCTGCCTAGCCAAGATGTTGGCTCGTCTCCTGCTTCTTCCACTGCCTAGCCAAGATGTTGGCTCGTCTCCTGCTTCTTCCACTACCTAGCCAAGATGTTGGCTCGTCACCATTTCTCCCTGCCTAGCCAAGATGTTCGCTCGTCGCCTAGCCAAACATTGCTTGCTTCTGCCGCCGAGCCAAGAGTTTGCGCTTGCTTGGCTAGCCTTTTCTCCATACTTAGTCTTATCAGCAGTTGATCTCGATGAGGTGAAAACCGACCCTAACACCAACCATGAAGTAGACATATCCATGTCCATTCGCTTCATCCTCAATGAACTTCACCGTGGCAAGGAAATGCATGGTTGGCGCGGGGTAGGTCAAGTAGTCCATATATCCTCCAACTCCTTCAAGTGCTTGAACCCTTCTTGTGTCCACTCCTCAAAATCGCAGGTGCCTTGAAAAGAATGGTGACTGATTCTTGTTGAAGTGCTCGTGGTTGTGAAATAATCCCTAATTTTAGTTATGTTCTAAAATAATTTTGAAAATACTAGCGCTACCCCTTAAGGTCACCAACGGCAGAAGACAATCACCAGTAGTGCATTAACCGGTATAAGCCGAAACCAGAAAACTCGAGAAACTCGGTGAAAACAGAGTGGGTAGGGTATGAAAACCGAGTGGGTAGGGTTTCGCAGACTGACTGAATATCACCAACGGCAGACCGAATGCAGATCACAATCGGAGAATTCGTTTGTAGAGAGTTTTTGTTGATGTATATTTGTATATACTTCCACTTCCTTTATACATTATTTCATTAATTTCTAACTGTTATCAAAGTACAACTTATGTTAAAAAGAAAAACTCCAAAGTAAAAACCGAGTGGTTAGGGTATCGCAGACTGAATGAATGTCACCAACGGCAGACCGAATGCAGATTGATATAGGATTTGTAGTGATTTTTTGTTGTTGTATGTTTGTATATACTTCCACTACTTTATACATTATTTCTTACTGGTTTCAAAGTAAAACTTATGTTAAAAAGAACAACTCAGACAAAAAAATCGTTATCATATGTTTCTTCGTGTATCTTTGTTCAACACGACACTATGTGAAACATTTCCTTGGTATTTACCATGGTTATCAATTTTTCTTCCATTCTGTGTTTTCAATGTAAATAAGCTTTTAAACACTTAGATTGAAGATCACTTTGGAGTTATGACGGCTAAACAAATGTTAATCGAAGTTTTTGAAGAGTTTTGAGTGGTTTAGGGTTTCGCAGACTGTATGCCGATGTAGCGCAGCATTTTTGAAGAGTTTCAACTAAAAGAAAAAGGCGGCGCTGACTTAACTGTACGACAAAAGGGGGCGCCATCTTAATTAGGTAATATTAGTTTAAAAATATTTCCAGAATATATATTCGGGCCTCAAAGCAGTTGTTTCAGGCTCATGAAGCCCAGAAAGCTTGGAAAACACAACATTGACTCTTCTTCTACTTTCCCTCGGCAACCCTAGAGCAGAGGAGCGTATCTTCAATTTTGTCGATCTCTTTCTTCATTTTCTTCATTTCTCCGATCTCTTCATTTTTCCGATATTTCTCCTTCGAATATATCATGTATATGAATGATTACGAGTGGATTTTCCTGCCATTATTTTTTCCAAAGGAAACGAGCCAGATCCAAATACCAGAATAAACTACAGTTCGAAGTTCAATCATCTTTCACTGGTGGAAAGTGTAGTGGGTGAGGAAGTGTGGGATTATGTCCGCAAGTCACAGCTAGGAGTTATTTGTAAGTTTGAGAAGTTGGGTTTCGGATGGAGTGCGAAATTAGTGCATCACCATCTTATTTGCAAACAATTGGAGTGTGAAAGCCCATTTGAGTTGTGGTTTTTGATCGCGGGGCAGCCAGCACGGTTCTCGCTCTTTGAGTTTAAAGAGATCATAGGTCTTAACTGTAATGAAATTACGCAGTTGGATGGGTTGGTACTTCTGAAGCTAATCACCAAACCTAGAATCGCTTTCGGGGTCTTCTCAAAATACGCCGTCCTAGCCCTTGTATTGAGGACATAGTGAAATTTTGTATGAAGCATGGTGGAGATATAAGCAAATCTTGGTCCAGGGAAGATAAAATTAGGCTTAGTTACCTAGCTATTCTGTCTAACGGTCTGTTGGGTGTTGGCGTACAGAAATTCCCCTTAACCTAGCTAGGTTGGTGATAGATTTGGCAACTTTCGAAGGGTATCCTGGGGGAGGGTTGCTTACAAAGATCTTGTTGAGCAGGTTAAGTTAGTAACTAAAGAGAAGATATGGCAAGACTCTTATGTTTTGAAGGGGTTCGTGCAAGTTCTACAGGTCTGGGCGTATGCTTATGTGCCCAAAGTGGGAGAAAATTTGGGAACACCTATAGCTTTGGAAGGTACACATCTGCTAAGATACAAGGGAAAAGTTGGCAGACCCGATATGGAGAAGATCTTCTCGAGTGAAGAGGTATGTATATCTTTGGCATAGTTTGTAAAAATGTAGAGTTTTGGCAGAGTAAGCCACAGTGGCAGCGTCTGCAAAAAGACTCTGCTACAAGTTTACATATTCCCATCGCTAGAGTTCTGGCAGAGTTACGCTGACTTCTGGCTGACTTCTGGCTGACATTTATGTAACCATATGTTGTTTTGTAGGTGATTGTAACTACTATGTGTGAGAGATCCCGGGCAGAAATCTATCCACGTTGGAAAGGTAACGACGTAATAGATGTCAAACTTGATAATCTCATCAAATACATTCTCTCTGGCCAGCCGTTGTCGGACATCAAATGGAGGGTCTCAAAAGCGCCGCCAGTCCTAGAAAACCGCACTGGAAAAAAAAGGAAAGTTGATAATGAAGGAAAGAGAGAGATGGGGAAAAGAGAAAGAGGAAGCGGAAGGGAATTGAAGAAGAAGAAGAACAAGAAGAAGGAGAAGAAGAAGGAGGAGAAGAAGGAGGAGAAGGAGGAGAAGAAGGAGAAGGAGGAGAAGGAGAAGAAGGAGGAGGAGCAGAAGAAGAGGAGAAGGAGAAGGAGGAGAAGAAGAAGGAGGAGGAGAAGGAGGAGAAGGAGGAGAAGGAGGAGGAGGAGGAGAAGGAGGAAGGAGAAGAAGGAAGGAGGAGGAGAAGGAGAGAGGAGAAGGAGGAGAAGGAGAAGGAGGAGAAGGAGAAGGAGAAGGAGAAGGAGGAGA
>OVBL01000444.1:0-31608 GCA_900406555.1 Pseudoturritis turrita | reverse complement strand
CGAGCTATCCCGATGCAATCCCTCTCTCCGCCGCTCAGATAAATGCTAAAGGGGCTTACATGATGCCTCAGCGTCAGCGGCTATCTTCTCGAAGATCACCTGTCCAGGTGATCATTTTCTGCCATCCGATACCCTGTTTAGGATAAGGCCTATAGCGAGATGTCGCTTCGGGGCGTCAAGGTATGTGATGTTTATTTGTTTCGTTTTCGTTACCCGATCCGTTTAAGCTTATTTAACAGTATTCCTGTTGTTGTGCAGTTCATATCCCATCTTAACAGGATGGTAATGGGGTAAGAATCTGATGCCCGCAAGGATCGCAAGAGGGTCGAAGATGCTAGGCGGAAAGCCATTGAGCTGGATGGGAAGCTCAAAGAAGCCGAGGAAAACCAGGTTGCTGAACAGGAGAAAGCTGTCAAGAGAATCAAAGACCTTGAAGCCGACGCAGAAGGGTGTAGAAAGCACATTAAAGAAGCCGATGAGCGGATCATACGGCTGGAGTCTGGAAGGTGAGACGGGACGCTCATATCGCTAGCTTGAAAGGCAGCTAGAAGCGGCGAACGAGCTTCATGAGAGTAAGGTCGAGCAAGCCGTTATAGAGGCCAAATGCGAGACCATGATGATGCTCGAAGGAAAAGTTTCCCAGGCCGAAAAGCTTCGTGGCCAGATTGACGGTGAGCCAAAGGAGAACATGCTTGACCTTGGTCAAATTGAAGGTAATCTTCAATTCATTGGGCTACTCCAAGGCGACGAACCGCCCTCTCTTGATGCCGAGGCAAAGAGTCTGGCTGAGCAAAAGGGCAATTTGGTGGGAGCTCATGAGGCATTCGCTCAGTTTGTGGCAGAAATGAGAGAAATCCTGAACTATCTCTAGTGCGTTCTGACATACTAAAGGAGCTTAACGATGGTGATCACATGGAAACTGCCGCTGCAAGCGTTGGGATCCAAGATTTTTCCGGCTCCAACAAGGGAACGCCTGGTTTGGCTGAGTTTCGTTCAATGGAGATTGCTGAGGAGACATTCCCTGAACCACCTTCTGAGGAAGCTCTCGAGGCTGTTCTAGAGGAAAAAGTTGCAGAGTTTGCTGAGGTGCTCTTTGAGGAAGAAAAAGCATCGGGAGGTGATATAGCCGAGCAAATGGTGGAGCCGGAGCAGAGGGTGGTTACGACCCCTGAAATAACAGAGGATTACGATCCTCTCTTCTTTGTTTAGTTTAAAACTTTCATTTTTTTTTTTAGTTAGCGCCTGGACGGCTTTATCCAAGTTGTATAAGAACCTATTGTTATCGCTTGGTTGCTGATTGGCTGATTTGCGGTTGATGAATATGTCTTTTGTTCGATAGATTCGCAAATGCATTTTGCTTGCGTTGTCTTTGTTGAGAAGTAGTTGTTCGACGAACGGATACAAGGGGTTGCTTGCGTAGTTATGAGATGATCAGTCTCGGGATGGTCATTTCGGTTTACAGACAGGTTACGATAATTTATCTGCTCCGACAAAGAACATCTGTTTGCATAGTTTAGTTTGAATATTTTGGTTTATGGATGCGTCACCAAGAACGTTTCCGCTCCGATAATGAACATATGCTTTGTATAGTTTAGGACGAACATTTCGGTTTACGGATGCATTACCATAAATGTATCCGCTCCGACAATAAACGAATATTTGTATAGCGCGCTTTTAATTCTGAGACGGATGTGAAGTGTAAATCCGAGATGGATACAAGATTTCATACTGTGGCCAGCAGTAATGGAGATGTGGCGTAATGCCCGTTGTGGCCGATTTGCTCAATATGTCTGTTTTGTTAAGATTGTGATCCTTAAAGGATGTAGGAAAAATGTGTTTAAAAGCAAAGCTTTGATAGATCGTGGAATCTGTTACAAAGATGGGAGTATACGAGTATGCGTATACGTACCCACTCCCCCCCCCTTTTGAAAGGAGGAGGGCAACTGAACCCATCCGAAGACGAGCTGCCTACGTACCCTTTGCAGGGATCAAGTCTCCCTGTAGTTCATGTCGAGTAGTTTAGTGATAATATTTTTGAGATGCATTGCGTTCCATGATCTTGGTACTGGACGTCCGTCATGCTGGAAGTTTGTAACGCCAGGTTTGACTATCTCGTGATTCTGTAAGGTCCTTCCCAGTGTGCTCCAACTTTCCGGCATTCATTTCTGCTGTATTTTGGAAAACCTTCCGTAAAACTAAATCGCCTTCGTAGAATCTACGTTTTCGAACATTGGATTGTAGTATTTTGCTGCCGCGTTCTGGATATTGATCAAGGCTTAGTCCTTCTTTCGTTGATCAAGTCCAATTCGTCAAGCATCAACAGGTGGTTGAGCCCTTCTTGTTCTGGTAGTAGTCTGCGGCGAATTCCTGGGAAATGTATCTCTGGTGGGATGACACACTCTGTTCCTATACAAGGGCAATGGGGTTTCCCTTGTTGCTCGTCTTGGGGTGGTGCGGTGAGACCAAAGTACTCCTTCCAGTTCTTCAGTTAAACGTCTATTTTTCTCATCAAGACGCTTTTTCAGGCCGTCGAGGATTGTTTTGTTGATTATTTCGGCTTGTCCGTTCCCTTGTGGATATCTTGGAGTAGACTTACTGAGTCTGATTTTCCATTTGTTGCAGAAACCTTCAAAACGATTTGAGATGAACTGTGATCCATTGTCCGTCACGATTTCGTAAGGCACTCCATGGCGACATATGATGTTCTTCCAGACAAAGGCTTCCACTTGTGCATCTTTAATGTTGGCATATGAGTCGGCTTCGACCCATTTCGAAAAATAATCTATTAAAACCAGCAGGAAACGTTTCTGTTTTGAGGGATGCAGCGGCCCGACGATGTCCATAGACCATCGCATGAATGGATATGATGATGAGATTGATGAGAGCATTTTCGTTGGTTGGTGAATCATTGGAGCGTGGCATTGATATTTCTCGTATTTGGCTGAAAACTCCTTGCAATCTTTGATCATTGTTGGCCAATAATAACCGTGACGTTTGACCTTTATGGCTAGTGCTCTTCCTCCAGAGTGTGAATTTCCTCCATAATCTTTTTGGCATCTTCTCCTTACACGCAGTTTAGCAATGGTCCTGAGAATCTCCACTTGAAGTTATTTCCATCGAGTAAAACATAACGTGCTGCCTGGGCTCGAAGCTTGCGAGCTGCCCATTTTTCGGTTGGTAAGACGCCGTCGTATATGTATGCTCTGATTTCGCCGAGCCAGTTCTTGTCGCAGCCATATTCTGCTTTGCCATTGACCTCGATTGCTTCCTCGTTGGGTTGTGGTTCGATGACAAGGCTGTCACTGCTTTCGTCGGGTAGTAATTCTTCACGACTGTCTTCTTCCATTGGGGCTGTATCCAGCCCAACGGACGAATGGTTTCCCAATTCTTCTTGTATTCCGTTCGTCTCCTCTTCCCTGATCGTGACTTCCGTTGCTTGCTTAGTGGCTTGTGAACGAGTTATGGCGTTCACCATGCCGGAAAGTCTGATGCTCGGGTGTTGGATGAATTCCACTAGGATTACTCTTTTTAGATCCGGATCAGAAGTTGATGCAAGCGCTGCAAGTGCGTCGGCTGGGGTAATCTCCCCACGTGGGATATGTGTTAGGATGAATTGTTTGAACCTCGCAGCCAATTCTTTCACGATCTTTAAGTAAGCTTCTATTCGATCATCCTTTGCTGCATATTCGCCGCTGAACTGATTTACGACTAGTTGGGAGTCACAAAATGCATGGAGTTGCTCGATTTTTAGGCCATTAGCAAGTTTCATCCCGGCAATCAAGGCTTCGTATTCTGCTTCATTGTTGGATGCGTGGAAACCGAGACGGAAAGACTGTTCCAGTAGTTCGCCAGTTGGAGAAGTTAGCCGTATCCCCACTCCCGAGCCGTTTTTGGAGGATGAGCCATCAACGTGAAGTTTCTAGAGCTGGCTTTGCATTTCGTCGTCAATCCTTTCTTCAGGTAGTTCGATAAGGAAATCAGCCAGGACTTGGGATTTTGTGCACGTTCATCCGCGATACTCAATGTCATATTCGCTCAGTTCTATTGCCTAGTTTGCTAATCTTCCTGACTGACTTGGGCTCTGTAAAACTGACCTTATCGAGAAAGTGCTTAGGACAACGATCGAGTGAGATTGGAAGTACGGCCTTAGCTTTCTTGCCGACATAACTATTGATAATGCCAATTTCTCCACCTGCGAGTACCTTGTCTCGGCATCTGTAAGGGTTTTGCTGACGTAAAAGATTGGCTTCTGCTCCCCACGCTCGTCTCGAATCAACACGCCACTTACTGCTGTGGTGGAAATTGCGGTGTACAGAAAAAGTGGTTCCCCTGCTTCTGGTTTTGTGAGGACTAGAGGAGTGGTCAGGTAAATCTTTAGTTGTTGAAAAGCCTCCTCGCATTTTTTTGTCCACTCGAACTTCTTGTTCCCTCGTAACGTATCATAAAAAGGCAAGCATTTGTCGGTGGACCGTGAGATGAATCTGTTAAGTGCGGCTACCCTCCCGGTAAGTCTTTGCACTTCCCTTTTTGTCTTTGGTGAAGTCATACGGATGAGTGCATCGATTTGCTTAGGGTTAGCCTCAATGCCGCGGTGAGTTACTAGGTACCCGAGGAATTCCCCTGAGGTGACTGCGAATCTGCACTTGGTCGGGTTTAACTTCATGTTGTGAAAGTTCAGCTGCGAGAAGCATTCCTTGAGATGAGTGACGTGGTCCTATTTTCTTAGTGATTTCACCAGTATATCGTCTATATAAACCTCCATTGTCTTTCCGAGTTGACCGGCGAACATCTTGTTCACCAGTCGTTGGTACGTTGCTCCGGCATTTTTCAGACCGAATGGCATCACCTTGTAGCAATATATTCCACGATCCGTTATGAAAGCGGTCTTCTCGCGATCATCGGGGTTCATCAAGATCTGGTTGTAACCTGAAAAGGCATCCATGAAGGATAGTAGTGCATTCCCTGCCGTTGCTTCAACTAAGCGATCGATATGTGGAAGGGGGAAGCTGTCTTTTGGACAAGCTTTATTCAAGTCTGTGAAGTCCACGCACACACGCCATTTTCCATTCTTCTTCTTGATCACCACTGGGTTAGTTAGCCAATCCGGGTATCTCACCTCAGTTATTGAACCGACACGCAGGAGTCTTTCCACCTCGTCATTCACTACTTTACCTCTGTCTGGCCCAAGCTTTCTCCTTTTCTATTTTACTGGTTTGAAAGTCGGGTCAACGTTCAGTTCGTGGCTCGTTATGCTGATATCGATGTGAGGCATGTCTTCTGGTTCCCATGCGAAGGTGTTGATATTTTTCTCCAAGAATGCAATGAGTTCTTCTTTGATCTTTTCGTCTAACATTGCTCCAATTTCTACGCATCGCTCTGGATGTTTATTGTCGATGCAAACTGATACGACGGGGTTGCAAGTTGGTTTAGACACTTCTTCTTCGTGATCCACCGCGATCTGTCACTACTATAAAAGTTTGGAAAGCTCTTTCACCGGTTCTCTGTCGGTCTTTATATTCTTGCGCTTTGAACTTGCCGTCGGATCAGTCACCGGGTTTCTGAGCTTGTGTGCGGCGAGAAATCAGACACGAGACTCTTTTTGGTTTCCTCGAATCATTTTCACTCTGTTTGGTGTAGGGAACATGAGGCCGAGATGGTAGGTTGAAACGGCTGCGCGCATGGAATTTAACCAGGGGGTCCCCATGATGACGTTGTAGATGGCCGGGTGATCAGCTACCGAGAATTCAATGATCTTCGTCACCTCGCCAGCTTGGACAGGCAGTTTGATTGTCCCAGTAGTCATGGTGGTTTCTCCAGAGAATCCAGTCAATGGTTTGGAGGTAGATATCACTTCGGACAGGTCCACATTCATTCTTCTGAGAGTCTCGAGGAAGATTACTTCTACAGTGCTCCCAGTGTCTACCAATACGCGTGCTATGTCGCAGTCATTGATGATTAACTCGAGTACGAGAGGGTCATCATGCGGTCTGTCGATTCCGATCGTCTCCTTTTCCTCGAATGATATCACGTCGTTTGGAAACTTTGATGGTTTAGACCATTTGATGCTGACGTTCGCCCTTCGCTGGAATGCTTTGATTGATGAGACAGTATCTGAGCAGTAGTGAGATCCTCCCATAATCATGCTTATTCTCCTTCTCGTTCCGGAGGGTGGCGCCACATCATCCTGTCTGTCACGCTTGGAATAATCTTCTTTCGTCAGATCGGGTCTGTGTGCGTTCATATCCATCTCGAAATCTTTAAGGCTGATGTTCCCTCCAAGTTCGCCAGCTACTAATTTTTTGGCGAGTTTTAAGCCAAGGATACGACAGTTTGCGGTTGAATGCCCATAGATGCGATGGTGTTCGCAGTAAGCCGTTTCGTTATAGGAACTGTCGTTTTTGGTCCATGTGGTCCATGAGCTTCTTCCACGGCCTCGGCCTCTTCCTCGACCGAATCCAGGAGCCTCAATTTGATAGTTATGAGCTCCTCGAAAGCCTCCCTCGTGCGTGATATAGCCAGAACCTTTGTTGTTTTTCCTAGCGTTGGAAGGGGTTGAAACTTGGGGAGAATGGTTCGTTGTCTTGGCCTTCCCGTACTTCTCGGTTATGATTTTCATCTCTTCTTCTTCGGTGATGAAGTCTGCGGCTCGATGCATAGCGTCTTGTATCGTCGTGCGGGCGTTCAGCGCGATTTCTTTACGAAAATCAGAGTTGAACCAGAGTGCTCGCTTCAGGGCTAGTAGGGCTGCTTTGTCACTCAAGCCTTCCACTTTGGACATAACAGCTTTGAATCTTCCGATGAAACTCCGGAGTGTTTTGTTCTGCCCTTGAGCTAGGGTCCACAGGTCGGCGTCAGATGTTCCGGGATCAATGAATATGGAATAATATTTCAAGAACATCGTAGATAGTTGGTTATAGCTGTTGATAGAGTTTCGCTCGAGCCTGGAAAACCACTGGAGCGCCGGTCCTTTGAGATGCTCCAAGAAGAGAAGGCACTATCCGGTGTCTCTTTCATTTTCTTTGAAATTAGAGAGTCCCATGGCTATAGCGAAAGCCGTTAGATGTTCTTTTCGATCGGTTTTCCCTTCGTAGATCGGGACTTTCATCTTTCAAGGGTTGGGAATTCTTGTGCCAGTAATCCGTGCTGTGAACGGGGTGTTTTGTACTTCCTCTAGTACGCGATCTATTTCTGGCACCTTGCTAGTTGCTTTGTGCATCATGGATCAGACGGCTTTTATATCGGCAACAGCTCGATCCATATCTGCTTGCATCATAGCCATCTCTTCTTTATGGGCTCGGACTCCTGCTCTGCGCTCTTCGTTGATCGGTGCTTGCTCAGCCTAGAGTATATTCTCCTCCTCCTCGGTTAGCTCTTGATCTCCTTCCAGGATGGCCTCGCATCTTTCAGTTTGGGTCTGGCCAGCTACTAAGAGTTTGGGGTTATCACGGCTCTCTACGTTTTGCTCCATTCGATTCTCCTCCTCCAGATTGATGATTGGGGCAGGCTCCTCCTCGATCGGTGTGTCGCTTGCTTCTTGCATTCCGGAGGCTAGGTTTGCTGAGCTTTGATGGAGTGGCGACAATCTTCCACGGGTTCGTGACGGGTTGAGCGGGATTGAGAAATCTAGGGCCGTTGGGTTGAGGCGCCTCCCGACTCGTCTTGTTGGATCCAGACCTGAGCTTATCCCACGGGTTCGACTCGCCATTGTCAAGGCCTTTAGCTCGCCCGTCATCGTGTTGTTGAGTTTCTCTTGCTCCTCCGCCTTCTTGAGCAGTATCTCCAGCATGGCCTTCATCTCCGTGAGTGCTGTTGAAGTCTCCCCAGCATCCTTGGATTGGTTCGTCTGATCCTCCATTCCGGCGTTCCTAACATCAGTAGCGTCATGCTCTCTGTCGTTGGCCATCGTCCTTCGGTGTAAGATAATTTCAACCCCCCTCCTTCTAGCGCCAAATTGTGGGAGTGTAAATCCACGCCAATTGAATTTGTCACATCTTTTAGAGAGATCCGAAACTTCTGAGTAAAATCGCTTAGTGAGACCACAAACCTGACACACATGTACCAACATGGTCTGATCCCGCACAATTAATGTTCACGTGTTGGTACAAATAGAAAAATGTTCAGATTTTGAGAAACATAACTAAACTCAACATATCATAATATCATCAGTAGAACATAAATAAATTGACAGAATATAATAACTTACAACATAACAGGATAATCAGCTTGGCAGAACAACCATCAGAACAAAATAATCATCAGAGGAGAAAGATATCATCATGACAGAGCGACCATGTATCTAGCAATGCAATATCAGAAGCGGAATGGTATGACCCCAACACTGGTCAACCCAAACCATATACTAACAGAATATATACATAATATACTCGATAGCCATGATGGCGCCTACCGAGGTGGTAATGAAGTACGCCATGGAACTAGTCGACCCCAATACCACTAACAGAATACTAGAGTACAGAATACACCGTGTGAGTGCCGACTGCCACGGATTGCCAAATAGAGCTACTAAATTAGAATATCATGATGATACTGGTCGTAACAAAACTAAACATATATCGCACCAGAATCATGATCCAGAGTTAAACATGATAAACATATACTTTTAAATATCATGCTTTCAGATCATTTAATTATTACTTAATTATTTATAGCTAAATTCATTTAATTAAATAAAAATCACATTATTTTACCATTCAAATTATTATTCTAAATTTTCCTAAAATATTATACCAACATATAATAATACTAAGGGAGTTAGAACTCACTTGTGATTTGGTTTTAAGATCGAAAGGAGCTTGAACCGACAATCCTACAACGTCCACAAATACTAATTCGAACACTTATGTAATGAACCTCTTTGTTCTGAAATTTCAGCAGCCACTGTCTTTCATGATCGCAATAGAATTTTTTATACAGATCTTCAATTTATATGATTCGACTGAAATCAAATCAAAAACTAGACTCATATACCTTTTTATCGAATATTTAAATGCTCAAAATGGAGTATTACAGATAGAATTTTCGAACCCTTTGTGGACACAGAAACTATTGAGCGATTATAGCATATCCATAATTTCCAGTCGACCAATCCTTATTGTTCAAACGATAACTTTCAGAGATAATCACCAAATAACATGATTCTTCTTGGAGACGAAACTAGCCTCTCGCAGCTTCGTATCAACTATCTAATCATTCAAACCGGAGACCATTAGATATAGTTTTCGAGGTTTTAAAGTCAAGTAAAAACTGTAGATCTAAAACTGCATAACCAAATTTTCACAGACGATATGCTCACCTTGCATCTGCTATAACTTTCTAGTAATATCTCTAAATTGATCGATTCTTCTTTATTATGAAACTAGACTCAAGCATCTCCGTATCAAGTATTTGATCGCATAAAATGGAGCAATTTAGGATGCATTTTTATCTCTTGAAACATGACCAAATATTCTGGAAAAACATAAACGAGCTATCTGGAAAAAAGGTGACGAATTCTGAAACTAAAAACCCAAATACTCCTTAACAAGGCTATTTATGTGGTTTCAATTATCATCAATATTAGCTTTTAGTCTTTGATAATTATAGTTTTTTCTCAAAATCTTAATATCTATCAAAAGCATCCTTGAATTTGTGAAATTCCAGGATTTTTAATTGAATCAAAAATTTCCATTTTTCTGGATGTTACAAAAAAAAAAAAAATATATATATATATATATATATATATATATATATATATATATGTGTGTGTAATCGTGATCTTGAAGAACAAGAAAGATACTGAGATATTGATTAAGATATTTGTTTAAAAAATAATTTTGGAAACTAGTAAACCTAATTATCTTTAAACTGCTTTCATTTTCTCCCTGTAAATATACATTATAGTTTGTCTCTTGAAAACCGCAGACACCATCTTCTAAATCTTTTCTTCACATATTAATGTATATGTGTTATTGTACATGGTAAAATATTGGAAACAGTATATAAAAATTACAGATCTAAAAATTATCATTCAACAATTTCTCTTATGGATTCCCATAAAGAATATAAAAATCTTATATTGTAAATTTTAATTCAAATTTTAAATTATTTTACAAACTATTGATCACATGCACATCACGGGACCTCATCTAGGATAAAAGAACAAAAAAAAATCAAATTGTAAGATATTAAAATTTGAAAAACTATTTGGAAATATCTAAACCTAAAATTTCTAAATATATTCTTTTCTATGTGTATAAGTTTATTATTAACTTCATACTAGATTTTGACCCACGCTAAACGCGGGATTAAATGATTAAATAGGTTGACGAATCGATTTAACATATACAATTGTTTTAATATTTAAACGTGTATAACAAAGTATATGATTTCTAATATCTATAAACGTACAAAATGATATATATTGTGCATAAATATAATAAAGTTAAATACTTTTGACCAAGCATATATTAATGCCATTATTTTTAATATTTTTATGTGTAAAATTGATTAAAAATATGCAAATGTTATTTATTTCAATATCTTTTAAGTGTAAAATTGATCTTCATTTTTTCCATATAAATTGTCTAGCACCATAAAAAGATCCAAAGTTCACTATTTCTTAATCGGATAGTCGTTAATTCTCGATTCCGTACTTCTATCATCTACGACACATTGAAAAGTTTGGGTTGTGGAGCAGTAATTAATATATATACTAACAATAATCAAAAGATCTATGTGTAAAATTGATCAAAACGTATGCAAATGTTATTTATTTTAATATCTTTTAAGTATAAAATTGATCTTCATTATTCGTGTAAATTATAGACCATACGAAAAATCAGATAAATTTTACATTTATATAAATTTGTGGGACATAACAAACAGAAAAATATGTTTTCCAATAATGAATTGTATAAATATTTGCAAGTGTGATTAAATATGTATAATAGACTACATCATAATAAAAATATTTGTATAGTATACTAATCTAAATACATATATACACAATAGATAATATTGTTATAAATATAATAATAAAAATGTTGTTGATATATCAGAAAAAAATAGATGATATGATAAGTCTAAAATATTTCATTTAGATGAGTTTAAATTTGTAAAACATGTATTAATAGGCTTATGTTATAAAATTAATGAAAATATGTAGAGATCTCCACCATGGCATATAGTTTTAATTGAAATTTTTTTATTGGTTAAATTAAATGACATGTCCCCTAAAATACTTTTGAACGACACCTATGATTTTTTCCAAAACACCTGTGAATGTCTCCTCTATTAATATATATAGGATATAGTACCCTAGTAGGGAAAATTGTAAAAATAGTACACTTTTTCCAAAATACCTAAAATACCCTTACGCTTTGGTAGAGTCTGCGTGAATTTTGTAGCCTTAAGGCTAAGGATAGGCAGACTCTGCTTGAACTCTGCAAAGGACAGCAGAGGCTGGACAGACTCTGCTAAGTCTGCCAATTTTGTTAAGACTACGTGTGCTGTCTTTAGCAGAGATTGCGCAAACTCTGCTTAAACTCTGCTAAAGACAGCAGAGGCTGGACAGACTATTCTAAGGCTGGACAGACTTTGCTAGGGGCTTGGCAGACTGTGCTAGAGCTTGGCAGACTCTGCTAGGGTTGGGCAGACTCTGCTAGGGTTGGGCAGACTCTGCTAGGGCTTGGCAGACTCTGCTAAGGCTGGACAGACTCTGCTAGGGCTTGGCAGACTCTGCTAAGGGTGGGCAGACTATGCTAGGGCTTGGTAGACTCTACTTGTACTCTGCTGTTTTTAGCAGAGGCTGCACAGATTATGCTTAAATTGTGTTAAAGACAGTAGAGACTAGGCAGACTCCGCTAAGTCTACCAACTTTTTTATTTTTCACTACTCTTTTGTTTGCATGCATTAGAAATTTTTTCTTTCTTTTGTTAAGTGATAATGTACAAAACAATCCAATTTGCCACTAATAAATAACAAGACTTTTTTAATAAAAAAATAATAATAATAATAACAAGACTTTTTAGTATTCAAATAAAATATATAATTGGATAACAATATCGTATTCCCAAATTTAAAAGTAAATTGAATATATATATTTATCTAACGAAATCTATAATTTTTTAGATTATTATTAACACAATAAATTTCCTCATTTAAGAAAGTTTTAACAAAATCCAAAATAAACATAAATAAATAAATGAACTTGAGATATTGCGAGTCCCAAATTATATTATGAAAAAAAAAAAAAATTAAGATTGAGTTTAAAAAGTCAGTGCCTCCTTTTATCGTATAGTTAAGATAGTTAAGACATCACCACCTTTTCTTTTAGTCAAACTTCTTCCAAAACGCTGCTTTAGATCTACAGTCAGTCTGCGAAACTCTAAACCACTTAAAATGAAGAAAAACCTATAATTGAACATTTGTTTAGATGTCATAACTCCAAAATCATCTTAAATATTAGCGTTTAAAAACTTATTTACCTTCGAAAAATTAGAATGGAAGAAAAAAAATAGTCATGGTTTATAAATGAGTACAATACCAAGGGAATACTTGACATATCGTCGGTTGAACAATGAAACACATGATAACAAAAAAAATGTTGATTTTTAATACAATTAGTAAAAAACTGTAAGAAATAATGTATAAAAAAAGTGGCAATATATAACAAGAAAAAATATGCAAAAAACCGTAAACACGAATTCTCCCAAAGTCTGATATCAATATGCCTTTAGTCTGCTTTTGGTGATATGTATTCAGTCTACGATACCCTAACCACTCTATTTTCTATTGAGTTGTTTGAGATTGCTTATCTCGATCCATTTTATACCGGTTAATGCACTTAACTATTTTCTATTGAGTTGTTTTAAACATGGCACTTAAAAGAAAAGAAAAAGTTTGTTTTCCCATCCATCTCTTTGATATTAGTATAAATAGGTAAACCCTATATGTTTAAATTATCAACGTAAGCTGATGGCGATACTTAATTCAGCAACTAGATACTATAAAAGAGAAAATCACTCGACCAAGTTAGGTTCTTAATCCTTTTTTTTGGGGAATGAGATGCATTGTATCATTCTTTTTTTTATTAATATATGGTTATTGTATATTGGATGAATCTATATTTTTAAAAGATGTAGGACCTTTGATTTCTGAGGTCCAAATTATATGGAAAAAAATAAAAATAAAAATAAAATAATTAAGATAGAGTTTATAAAGTATTTTCTAACAACATAGTACAAGCAGCCTTAAGAAATTGGCAGAGTTAGCAGAGTCTGCCCAACCTCTACTATCCTTAGTAGAGTTTAAGTAGAGTCTGCGCAACCTCTGTTAAAGACATCAGAGTATATGCAGTCTTAACAAAATTGGCATACTTGGCAGAGTCTGCCTAGCCTTTGATGTCCTTAGCAGAGTATAAGCAGAGTTCGCGCAAACTTTGCTAGTGCTTAAGGGTAGTGCTTAAGGGTAGCGCTAGTATTTTTCTAAGAAGTGTACTATTTCTACAATTTTCCCTACGAGGGTACCCCGCTTGACATTAAATTTAGAAAACGTACCATTTTGAACTATTTCTTCTAAATTAAAATTCCTAAAAGCTTACAAGATTTAAACCGAACCAAAATTCTGATTGAACACTATTGGCAATATTTAACTATGAAGCAATGTTTTCTAATTAAGTTGATATCATACTATTATTTAGCAAGTGCGAAATCCTACGTGGCGGCTCCAGAATCACTCTCAGACCTGAGATTACTTTTATGCCATTAATGAATCCTTTTATTTATGTTATGTGCCATCGAATTCATTTTGACTAAATTACCCATGATAAACCCTAAAAAAATCCTATAAATCCTAAAAACTCAGCTTAAAGAAAAAAAAGTTGAGAAACGATTATAAACCCTAGGCAGTAAATGATTATTTTCACCATTACTATATCTTTTTTTTTTTTAAATTCCAATCAGAAGTATTTGGAACACAAAAAATCCAAACCAGATTAAAAAAAAACTAAAAGATGAAGACGATAAAAAAGTTAAAAACGTAGGAGATGAAGAAAAAAAAGTGAAGATTCTATATCAAATATTTTTTTTCAAATTCTAAGACACAAAATATGTTATTTTATTTTAAAAATGTTATTTACAATTAGGTATGACGTGGATAAAGTATTTTAATATTCCATTTGTATCATTTAATGTTTAAGGATGTTGCAAACATATTAAAAAATAACATAAATAATATAATTTTTATGTACTTTCTATATTAAACAATAATTTATTATGTAAATAAAATTAATTCAACCAATAGAAAAAAAAATGTAAAATTCAAATAGTCACAAAAGATAAAAGATATTAAACTTTTACCTAGAAAATGAAAACATCAACTAATTTGATATAAAAAATTATTCTCTAAAACATCAATTAATTTGATATAGAGAGAGTATGAGATAATAAACATGTATCTAAGAAAATTTTCAATAAATATCGAAAATGACTTATACCATCTTACGCAAAATATCAAATTGTTTTAAATTTGTTTTAAAATTATTATCCTCACGTATAATATGGGAAGTCACCTAGTTTAACATTATTTGTGAAGTGAATTTTGAATAAAAGCTTATGTGTCAGCTCTACAATCATCTTCACCAAAAACATTATGACTAGTCATCCTTTTAACATGATTTGTGAAGTAAATTTTGAATAAATGCTTACGTGTCAGCTCTACAATCATCTTCACCAAAACAATTACGACGTGTCATCTTAATTTAACAGGTGTCAACATACACTTATTTACATCCAAGTGCCATTGTAATTAGAAATTGAGATTAAAAATTCAATTCAAACAAAAAAATTTGATTAAAATTCAAAAAAAAATTATGATTATTCGAATTCAACTGAAAGATCCCTTTAACATTATTTGAGATTATTTTGGAGAATTTTCGTCCTATTAAACAACCACTGGGGGGATCCGCTCCTGTGCAATCAACAAACACGTGAAGGTCTCAGAAAACACGATGGAAGGGGAGGGGGTGTTTTCCGACGCTTAAGTAAAAAAAGAGCAAATAAAGGGAGAAGAGAAATGACCACGAAAAGACGTGGCCAGCGAAAGGAAGGAAGTCGGAAAACAAAAAAGAGAGAGAACGGATGACTCCGGGCCGAAGGGGGTGGTCGGCGGAGTACTAAGAGTATGGTGGAAGTATGTTGGTGGAGAGAGAGAGAGAGAGAGAGAGAGAGAGAGAGAGAGGAGTTTGAGTGGTATTCTACCCAAGGAACAGCCGGAGAAGAAGAGGAACCCGATATGAGATCGGAAGAAATGGTCCTAAACAACCGGAAAGAGACTTTAGTAATTTTAGCCAAAAGTTTCAGATCTTTTTTTATGAAGAGAATATGGTAGTATTTATAGACTTTAACCTGCCCGGGCTTGGATACTGGGCTCCGCGTCCTTAGTTGGGTCGGGTCTGGATTACCGGACTTGACCCGGTACGGTGTACCCGAGTACTTTTTACCTGCTTTCCTCGTCTTTTTACACCACTTGGCCGACCATACGGCTCTGTAACACTGCACCTGATCTTCTGCATTGGTGGCAGCATCTGACACGGCATACCAAACGCCGGGTGTTCTCTCAGAATCAGTTCTTTTTATGCTTTAATCATCCCCCTTGCACACATAGAGTAAATATTTTTTACCACAAGAGTAAATATTTTTTACCCTTTGACCAAGAGTTGAAATGTGAAAGACCATAAGAATTTGAATTTAGCACATAAAGAAGATATTTCATACCTAGTCTGAGTTACCGGGTTCCTGCGATTTTCTGCGATCCTGTCTTCCTCCTCCGGGATGAGCTTGTTGAGAGGAGCTCCCTGGGCGCCTCCTCGGTGACGCTTTTCATGCGTTCCGATAACTCATCTTTCATTTTTAATCCTTTGTCCCTTTGTGTATTTATGCTTTCCTTTCTCTATCTCAGACGCAACTTCCTCCTTTTTTCTTACTCTGAGAGTCGGTAAGTACCTTGGCTGCTTTTTGGCTTGGGCTTCACCTGAGGGAGCATGCCCCACAGCTCCCAAACATGTCCCTTCTTGGGGCGCCGACTTCAGGTACCATTGTCCCCACTTGCTCTAGATGTCGTGCTTTGGAGCTAGAGAGAGATCAGGCCCAAACCAAAGTCCTATTGCTGAGAACGGAGCAGGATGACGGTATCAACCCCTCTTACGGTGCTGATCGGGCTCCTCCATCTAACCCAGAGAGTTCCAGGAGAAGAAAGCGAGCTCGTTCCTCTGATTCTTCCTAGTCCCAAGACTTTCTCTCCTTCCTTTTTTTGTTGTTGTCGGAGCGGTCGTTAGTTTTGAAGTCTTCTGTTCATATCAGACCTCTTTTGTATGCATTCTCTTGTGAATACAATCTCTCTTTTTGTCTCTTTGCCTTTTGACTTATGGAGGTTTGTTTCGCCTCTTGACTCTTCCCCATATTTCAACGTCTTGCCCCTGGGATCGGTTTTACTCAGATCTCAACGCCATCTCCTTTTTGGTTTAGGGACCCCGTACTTTCCCGTGGTTTGGGTCCATCCTCTCCATGTTCGGTGATTAGAGAGAAACCACCCAACGCGTGGCTCCTTCCCGCGTCACTGGTAGAAGCACGTGTTGATGACATGTCTTCTCTTCTTATCAACCATCCCCGCATATATTTTTTTGACACAGGGTCATTACACCTACGAATTCGGTTTCTGGCTACGGCTGTGATACTCGTGCTGCTCTTTCATTCAAGCTTTTCTGCTTGTTTCCTAGTTTTTAGGGAGTCTCGTACCCCTGCTCGCATATCTCTACGGGAGACTCTTTCCTCTTTCCTGACGGTTCGTCACTGCTTCTTTTTCGGGGCTTCGTTGTCCTTTATGGTGATGGGCTTCTCTGTCTGTTTAGCATCACCCTCTTCATTCTTCTTGCCTCCACTTCCTTTTTCCCCACACGGACGCGTCTCTTCAGGCCAATGGTATGACGGGTGGTATGGATCATAGGGTTCTTCAAGGACGTCTACGAAGTGCCTATGGTCGAGCACTGGTTCTTGACTACTAGGTCGTGTGGGGCTCATAACCTCAAAGTGGGTGATTTCCTCATCTGTTGGTCTTGTTGTTGAGATGCCTCTCATAGATGGTCCCTTACTACTTTCCGGGCGCTCCAGGATCCTTTGCGGTTTCGCCTTTGTATCGACCCTGTCTCCCGGCTCTCGGGTTCGGGGTGGGTATCTGTCGGTCAGACCTTTCTGTTCGTCTTTCCCCTCGGTCGTTGCCTCCAGTGCTTCTCTCAGCTGCTCCAAAGTTGTCTATTTTCCGATAAAAGCTGTTGAAAGTTCGACGACGTCTGAAGGTTGCGTTCCGCCGGGTTTTGTTGGCTGCTTTCTGGTTCTAGGTAGATATTCGGCTTCGATGGCGCGTGATGCCCCCACGCGTTGTTCATTGTCGCATTTTTGGGTTCTTCCGTTCAGATCTGAGGTGCAGAGTGAGGTTTGTCGATTTTAGTAGAGCGTCTATCCCCCCCTCCTTTTAGCGCCAAATTATTTCGGAGAATTTTCGTCCTCTTAAACAACTACTGGGGAGACCCGCTCCTGCGCAATCAACAAACAAGTAAAGGCCTCGAAAAACACAATGGGACAGTGTTTTCCGACGGCTCTCCGACGCTCAAGTTAGAAAAGAGCAAATAAAGGGAGAAGAAAAATGACCACGAGGAGACGTGAAGAGCGAAAGGGAGGAAATCAGAAAACGAAAAAGAGAGAGAACGGATGACTTCGGGCCGAAAGGGGGTGGTCCGCGGAGTATCACTAAGAGTATGGTGGAAGAAATTTGGTGGTAAGGCTAAAAGAGAGAGAGAGAGAGTCGTTTGAGTGGTATTCCGGCCAAGGAACAGCCGGAGAAGAAGAAGAATCCGATATGTGATCGGAAGAAATGGTCCGAAACAACCAGAAATAGACTAAAACTCAGGGGAATGTGCTTTAGTCTCGAGAGAAATAGGCACATTGTAAGTAATTTTAGCCAAAAGTTTCGGATCCCTTCTTATGAAGAGAATATGGTAGTATTTATAGACTTTTACTTGCCCTTACTTGGATCTCAGGCTCTGCGTCCTTAGTTGGGTCGGGTCTGGATTACCAGGCTTGACCCGGTACGGCATGCTCGAGTGCTTTTTACCTGCTTTCCTCGTATTTTTGCACCACTTGGCCGACCATACGACTCTGTAACGCTGCACCTGACCTTCTGCACTGGTGGCAGCGTCTAACACGGCGGGTCAGACGTCGGGGTGCTCCCTCGGAATCAGTTTTTTTATGCTTTAATCATCCCCGAGTGTGGACCACCTGCTTTTACCCTTGCACACATCGAGTAGATATTTTTAACCCTTTGATAAAGAGCTGAAATATGAAAGACCATAAGAATTTGAATTTAGCGCCTAAAGAAGATATTTCATATCTAGCCCGAGTTCCTGATACGGGAACTCGGACGTCTTGCTCCGTCTCCGGATGTCGAGAAGAGAGAAACCTGTATGTATGATCACCTGGTTTCGGACCCTGATCACCCCGAGTAGCAGGGTACACTTCCCGGAATGGGGCAGGCCCAAGTGACCTCACCTTTATGTTTGGGTCATTGTAGATTCAGGTCCAAACTCCTCTGAGGGCTCTTGTAGAGGTATAAACTCCATCAAGAAAGTTAAACGTTTCCACCGCGCCGTGAGATACGTGGCTTCAGGCGATTCGCTTAACCCAATGGAGATTATTTTATCCCCAACAGATATTAAAAATTAAAATTCAAGCAAAAACATATTTAAAAATACACTTATTTACATGTCAACTGTACAATCATCTTCACCAAAAAAATTATGACGTGTCATCTTAATTTAACAGATTTCAAAATATACTTATTTACATCCAAATGCCATTATAATTAAAAATTGAGATTAAAAATTCAATTCCAACAAAAAAATTTTTTATTAAAATTCAATCAAAGTGATTATTCGAATTCAATTGAAAGATCCCTTTAATATTATTTGAGATTAAAAATTAAAATTCAAACAAGAACGCATTTTCTTCAAAAATATTTACATTACCAATCAATTAATAATTTTTAATATAAAATTACATTAATAATAATCAACACAATTAATAATTAAAAATAAATTGAATTATATTTACAAAAAAAAATATTTACGTATTCTTTTAAAAAAATATTACTGTACTATAAATAATCAACACAACTAATTTCTTTCATTATAAAATAAAAGTAATTCAAATTCAGAAAAAAAAAATATTATGATCGAATTGTTTTTCAAAAAAAATAATATTATAAAAAATTTCTGTTTATATGATGGAAAATATTTTTTTAAATAATACCATCTAAATATATTCTTCCCATAATCCATGAAACTAATAAAAATAATATTTATTTACTATAAATTTAGTCCTGATCAAACCAATCTAATAATAACAAGAAAAAATTAACCACAAATACTTATATATAATCTTATCTTGACGAACAAAAATATTGATTAAAATATTTGTTTAAAAATAATTTTGGAAACTCTTAAGGCTAATTATCTTTAAATTACTTTCATTTTCTCTCTATAAATATATATTATAGTTTATCTCTTGAAAATCGCAGACACCATCTTCTAAATATTTTCTTCACAAATTAATGTGTACGTGTTATTGTACATGATAAATATTGGAAATAGTATATAAAATTTACAAATTTCAAAATTATCATTCAATTTATGGATTCCCATAAAAAATATAAAAATCTTAAATAACAGTAAAATCTAATATATGTAAATTTTAATTCAAACTTTAAATTATTTTACAAATTATTGATCACATGCAATAAGTTTTTTAAAAGAAAAAGGAAATTTTGAATAAACGCTTACGTCTCAGTTCTACAATAATTTTCACCAAAAAAATTATGACGTGTCATTTTAATTTAATAGGTGTCAAAATACACTTTATTACATCCAAGTGCCATTGTGATTAAAAATTGAGATTTAAAATTCAATTCAAACAAAAAAAATTGATTAAAATTTAAACGAAAATAATGATTATTCGAATTCAATTAAAAGATCTTTTTAAAATTATTTGATCGAATTATTTTTAAAATAATATTATGATCGAATTATTTTTCAAAAAAAATAATATTATGAAAAAATAATATTACAATAATTTTCTGTTTGTACGATGGAAAACATTTCCTTAATTAATACCATCTAAATATATTCTTCTCATAATCTGTGAGACTAATAAAAATAATATTTATTTTTCCTAAATTTACTCCTTATCAAACGAAACTAATAATAAAAAAATTAACCACAAATAAAACAATTAATAATTCAAAACAAATAGTTTAAATATGTAACCTCCACATTATTAAAAAAAATTAATTATTTATTAAAAACTTCATAATACATAAAGTCTAAAAAAATTTTGAATTCAAAATCTGAAAACAAAAAATTGATATTATAAAGGAAAAACTACCGAATCTCGCTATAAACCCCGAATAAAAGGTAATCACTCAACCCACCTGATTCCTAGAACTTACCTAAACGGAAATCAGAACTGATGTGAGCGAAAAATCGCTTAGTGAGACTACAAATCCGACACACATGTACCAACATGGTCTGATCCCGCACAGTTAATGTTCACGTGTTGGTACAAAAAAACAAATATTCAGATTTAGAGACACATAACTAAACTCAACATATCATAACATCATCAGTAGAACATAAATAAATTGATAGAATATGATAACTTACAACATAGCAGAATAATCAGTTTAGCCGAATAATCATCAGAACAAAATAATCATCAGAGCAGAAAGATATAATAATGACAGAGCGACCAGTTATCTAACAATGCAATATCAGAAGCGGAATGGTATGACCCTAACATTGGTCAATAAATATCGCTCAAATTAAATTCCTAGAGCTACTCTCTCAAATTAAGAGATCGATGCAGTACTTAGGGGTCGAATCCACAAGGACTCAAGAACCTCACGATAGACTTTTTCGTTTCGAATTCAGCTAAGCGAGTATGGAATAAATTAAATCACAATGCAAATATTAATTAAAACGGTTTGTTTATCAGATGGGGAAAACGTCAGATCCAGGAAATTTCTCAGGAAATCAAGTAATGAATATCAATTAATTGGTCAAGATCGAATTACGAACAAGTTCCAGAACTCAAATCACTAATGTAAAATAAACCAACTTTTGTTGCGAGAATTAACTATGTTTAAAATTTAAGAAACCAAATTCCTTTGCGAATCCTAAATTCTAAACAAGCATTAAGCGCATGTTCGATTTGTTCACAAATTATCTAATCCAAATTTCTTTGCAATTATCTAATTTGCTCACTCTAGGTTTTGATCAGATTATAAATCACACTGTCGTGCCAATTTAACAACCTAAGATCAAGATTCTAGGTGATCAATCCAGAACTAGCTTTAAGTGCAACCTAGGTGAAGAACTATTGAGTTTGAATCCTAACCAATAAATCAATACATCATTCCATGAAATCTCTAATGAGAATCCCTAAACCCAACAAGGGATCTACTCACACATATCAATTGAAATCAAAGACATGAATAAGATAGATATCATAGAAATCAGAAAAGAGAAATAGAAACATGGGTTCAAAATCTTCTCTCAAAGTAGTACAAAGTATCAGACCAGCCCCAACCTCTAAAAATCTCCAAGTCTTCTCTAAAGCCAAGAGTAAAATCAGAGAAAAGTGAGAAGTTCCAAGTTGAGTAATCGTCCTCTCAAAACTTAAAAACCCTAAAATATAGTATAAACACGAGCTGGATTCTTTTGTAAATACATGAAACTTCAGGGCAAAGTTGCAAATCTCCAAAAAGTTTTGGTCTTCACGTGGAGGTATAAAAATCGGGCTGTGTCGACCGACACACATGGCTGTGTCGACCGACACACATGGCTGTGTCGACCAACACACATGGCTGTGTCGACTGACACACATGGCTGTGTTGGTCGACATGGCTGAACTTGAAAAACACCAACTTCGATTTCTCAGCTACAATGCTCCATAATTCCTCCATAATGTCCAAATGATCCCAAATGTGTGTAAACCTGTAAAAGACTCGAAAAGGACTCGAAAGACACATAAAAGACTCGATTATATACATATATCATGGCTTTAAAACCCATAAAACCATGATATATCAACTCCCCCAGACTTAGCTTTCACTTGCCCTCAAGCAAACAGAGAACTGAGTAAAAGGAAGAAGTTTGAAAACACGAAAACTCACCTTCTTTCAGAGCATCGCATTGACCAATCACCATGAATCCACATGCAACAAAAACCAGTCCAAATCAAACCACCATGTACTTCACCGTAGACATTCGCAGTTTTCTCGATTCAACCCACAATTTCGCAATATAGTCCATAAGCCCTTCATCGCTGGGTCTCATCTCTGATCTCAATGCCAAGAACTTTCTAGACTCATTCCCGTACAATACTATGACAAAGCAACCATACAACACTTGGTACTCTTTCTCTCCCCCAGACTTATTATTTTCTCATTCACTTTTTTTTTATAATTCAAAGGTGTAGACGAATAATGGCATCACGGAAAACTTTCATAACCTCGCTTCCAACCTTTGCGTGATCATCTCTTTCAAAGTAAAATACTGGGGTCATGAGAAATTTTCCTACCCCTTTACTCAAAAGAAAATCATCTCATCTTTATATATTTATTACTTAGAACAAGGGAGAGGAGTACCATTTATTTTTACACAGGTTGTCTTTTGTCAAGTATGAACGAGGAGTCAATCCCTATGGACATCAATCACATCGATGAGGTAAAAGGAGCAATCAGAAATTAGCTCAGGCTTTAGTGGGTTTCTGTTGGAAATATGGGAGTCTCAAGTCAACTGGTCAGCCTTTGTTTTTTTTTCATTAGTCGGATCGGAACTGATTCTGCAACAATGGTTACTTAGATGAAATAATCAACACAACAAACCAAGAGAAAGATCGTAGTTTCCAACAAATTTTTGACTTTATAAAATGACAAACTGACTCTAAGAAAATAAAAGATGTTGTTAGTAACCACCTCCCCCAGACTTGAACAACACTGTCCCCAGTGTTATTGAAATATAGGTTCGGTTAAAAATGATAAGAAATTGAGATAATAAAAAATAAAAATAAAAAGACAGGAATCTTACCTGTGTCGACCGACACACAGCCTGGTGTCGGGCGACACCAAGCTTAAATCGACAGGGCTGTCCTGAATAGGTGGTCGTGTCGACCGATATAGGCAAGTGTGTTGGTCGACACAAAGACTCATGGAAAACAACTTTTCGAATTTTTCTGTACATGACACAAAAACACCAAAATCCAAAATAAAAAGAAAACAAGACTCTGAAATTCATATTTACAGACTTACCGGTGGGTTACCTCCCACTAAGTGTTTGTTTTAAGTCACGAGCTTGACTTGGATGCCATTTAGGCATGAGGTGGATCTGCGAGGGGCACTGTATCTCCCTCATCCCTGAGAACCTTGCATGTGATGGCTTTCGATGGTCCTCCTTTGCAGCTAGTATTCCTCCTCCAGACTTCCAAGGAACAACACCAGGAAAGAGTTTCATAGTATTCTGCAGCATCTCTTGGACAACTACCTCTCCTCTCTCCCTCAACTCTAAGGGGATGATAATTCTGAACTTGGAGAAAAGTTTTGAGCTCCCTTTGCATCTCACTTTGGGGTTAGTCAGGTCTCCATCACATCTCAGAGAAATTAGAGTCGAATGTGGAGCACACGTGATCTTTTTGCACTTGGAATTTGCTGTTTTTTTGACTTCATGATGTGCAAGGGAGGGAAGTCATCTTGAGGACGTTTTGGACCTTCTTTGTGTCATCTCCAGGGTCTAAACTCAGCTTCTCTCCATCATTGACAGTCATACAAGAAGTCTCTTTGACATGAACTGCAGGGTAGAAGACATTCTTGTTGACCTTGGAGAAAGAGATTCGCTGATTAGGATAATCCACAATCGCACCCACAGTTGAAAGGAAGGATGCACCAAGAATTAATGGTTTATTGTTGTCATTTTTCATCTCCATAATGTGAAAATCCGTAGGAACAAGACAATCTCCTACTTGAAGCATCAGGTCAGGAATGAAGCCTTTTGGAGTTGTAGAAGAAGCGTCTGCAAGCTCGATAGACAAATTTGGAGGTTGTAGATCCAAAATTCCTAGCTTCTTTGCAACAGCCTTGGACATGACATTCACATTAGCTCCTGTGTCACAGAGAGAATCCTTTAATTTCATGCCTTTGATTGAGCATGGAACAACGAACTTTCCTAGATTCACTAACTTAGGTAACTTCCTCAATGATGGTTGAGCATGTTTCCCTTTTGCCTCTGGTGCTTTGTCACTATCATGGTTAATAGCCAATGGGTATGGTACCTTGGGTTTGTAGACGTGTTCCAAGGAAGTTTCAGGTTGATTCCTTGGAAATGGAATCCTAGGCTTGTAGACTCGTTCCATTGAAATTTTCGGCTGCTCGAAAATTGGTGTCGCAGCTGGCGCCTTGTGTCGACCGACACCAGGGGTTGTGTCGATCGACACAGGGACCTCGCTTTTATCCTTAGTCAAAATTCAAGATGCATTAATTTTCTGTGGGTGCTCGTGTCGACCGACACCAGAGGTGTGTCGACCAACACGGGTTGTTTTTGGTACGTCTTTAGGGGGTGTCGACCGACACTCCCCCTTGGTGTCGACCGAGCTCGATTTTGGGTCTATGGGCTCGAGTTTTGCATGTCTTCAGGTTGTGTCGACCGACACACTCCACATGTGTCGACCGACACATGCGAATTATCTGCAAAATCTTCTTCAATTTCTTATAGCTCCATGACTTTGTCAGTACTTAGACCCCTTTTTAGCACTGGATTGAGCTCCTTACCACTTCTCAACAATATGGCATTGCATTGATACTTTGGATTAGTATATGTCCTTCCAGGAAGGACTCCATCTTGTCTTCTCACAGACTCAGCAGTCTGCGCAACTTGAGTATCTAGCTTCTTGATATGAGTGCTCAAAGCTTCGAACTTACCATTCAAATCAGTGTACATGGCATCGATCTTCCCATTAAAGTCAACTGTGATCTTCTGCTGTCCCTCTAGTATCTACTCAAGCATAGATTTCATCTCACTTTGCTCAGTTGGTGCAGGAGGTGTTTGGTAAGATGAAGATCCATAAGTCCTGCTGAAATTTTTGTTGCTCTGGAAAGGCTCCTGATACTGAGGCTTAGAGTCATACCCAGACGATTTCTGATTACCCGTAAAGGTACTCCTCTGACCATAACCATTGTAACCACCTTGGCTTTATTGATTTCCAAATCCCTGACTCTGAAAACCAGTCACACCTATGTAGTTGACATCCTCTTCAATTTCTTCTTCGGGCTCGAAAGTCTCAACCTCTGCAGTAAACTGAACCGACTTCTTGTTTACCAAAATGCTGTGAACTGAATCCAACTTGTTCTTCAACTCAACAATCTGTTTTCCATCAATGTTTCCAGCTTGCTTTTGTCTCTCGAAATCAGCATTCTTGGTGCTATCTCTAGTCGCCAAGTTCTCAATCAACACATAAGCTTCTTCGGGGGACCTCGTGTTGAAGTTCCCATTACTCGCAGAGTCAAGAGCCATCTGATATCTCCAATCCACGTATCTGAAGAAAATACCCAGCAACTGAACCTCATTGAAACCGTGATGCGGGCAATCTCGTTGGTAAGCTCTGAATCGCACCCATGCAGCCTTGAATGCTTCAGTCGGTCTCTGCGTGAACTGAGAGATGTTATTCCTTAGATCCTCTGATCTCGCATCATCATAGAAGTTACACAAAAATGCCTTCTTGGTATCTTCCCAATTGGTGAGAGATCATGTTGGTAACTGTTTCAACCAATAAGCTGCTTCACCACTAAGAGAGTGTGGGAAAAGCTTACAAAAGAGATAGTCATAACTGACTCCATTGTGCTTCATGCTAATCACCAAGTCCTCGAACCTCTCAATATGGTCCATAAGATGTTCATGAGCCAATCCATGGAAAGGATGCTGACCAACCAGCGTGTAGTAGGACGGTTTCAACTCAAAATCATTCCTAGCAAAGGTAGGAAGTCTGATCGCAGACCTATTCGGATAAAACTCATCAGGTATGTTGTAATCTCCAAGCGTCCTTACTCTCCCAGCTTGGGCATGTGCCTGCGCGTTCTCAATAGCAACTGGCACGATGGGGTTTCCATCTCCATCCAATCTCTGGCCTTGCTCGTTGCAAACATGACCCTCTTGGTCCGTGATAACACCAGCTTCGTCCTGACGTAAAATCACAGGATTAACCATCTCCACTGGCTTCTTTGTTTTTTTGTTCGTTCGTTCTAACCTCGCAAGCTCCTGATTCGGAAGAAACAAAAGCTGACTGTCCTTGTTGCTCCTGGTAACACGACTAGGCATACACCTGAAACACAAGACAAAAAGATAGAACGATGTGAGTAAAACTTAAAATAAAAACTCAGTCTAAATTCTACACTTAAATCTATCGAAAACTCAAAAGAGTCCCCGGCAACGGCGCCAAAATTTGATATCGCTCAAATTAAATCCCTATAGCTACTCTCTCAAATTAAGAGGTCGATGCAGTACTTAGGGGTCGAATCCACAAGGACTCAAGAACCTCACGATAGGCTTTTTTGTTTTGAATTCAGCTAAGCGAGTATGGAATAAATTAAATAACAATGCAAATAATAATTAAAATGGTTTGTTTATCAGATGGGGAAAGCGTCAGGTCCAAAGAATTTCTTAGGAAATCAAGTAATGAAGATCAATTAATTGGTCAAGATCGAATTACGAACAAGTTCCAGAACTCAAATCACTAATGTAAAATAAACCAACTTTCGTTGCAAGAATTAACTATGTTTAAAATTTAAGAAACCAAATTCCTTTGCGAATCCTAAATTCTAAACAAGCATTAAGAGCAGGTTCGATTTGTTCACAAATTATCTAATCCAAATTTATTTGCAATTATCTAATTTGTTCACTCTAGGTTTTGATCAGATTATAAATTACACTGTCGTGCCAATTTAACAACCTAAGATCAAGATTCTAGGTGATCAATCCAGAACTAGCTTTAAGTGCAACCTGAAGAACTATTGAGTTTGAATCCTAACCAATAAATCAATACATCATTCCATGAAATCCCTAATGAGAATCCCTAAACCCAACAAGGGATCTACTCATACATATCAATTGAAATCAAAGACATGAATAAGATAGATATCATAGAAATCATAAAAGAGAAATAGAAACAGGGGTTCGAAATCTTTTCTCAAAGTAGTACAAAGTATCAGACCAGCCCCAAGCTCTAAAAATCTCCAAGTCTTCTCTAAAGCCAAGAGTAAAATCAGAGAAAAGTGAAAAGTTCCAAGTCTGAGTAATCGTCCTCTCAAAATTTAAAAACCCTAAAATATTGTCTAAACACGAGCTGAATTGTTTTGTAAATACATGAAGCTTCAGGGCAAAGTTGCAAATCTCCAAAAAGTTTTGGTCTTCACGTGGAGGTATAAAAATCGGGTTGTGTCAACCGACACACATGGCTGTGTTGACCGACACACATGGTTGTGTTGGTCGACACGGCTGAACTTGAAAAATACCAACTTTGATTTCTCAGCTACAATACTCCATAATTCCTCCATAATGTCCAAATGATCCCAAATGTGTGTAAACCTGTAAAAGACTCGAAAAGGACTCGAAAGACACATAAAGACTCGATTATTGTGGGAGTGTAAATCCACGCCAATTAAATTTGTCACGTCTTTTAGAGAGATCCGAAACTTCTGAGTAAAAACCACCAAAAACACAAACAGAGATCCAAAGTTGGTATTTTATTAAGCTGCTTAGAAAGCTTTTTGTATGAGAGCAAAAGTACAGAGTTTTTCTAGGTAAATTGCGGATCCCCTTTTCAGAGGGTTTACATCAGTATATATATAAGTTTCAGTCGGCTAAGTTAATGCCTAAAGAGATAAGGAAGATTTCCTAATTCCTAGGGATTTCCTTTTAGCAAAGTCGGCTACCACCATGACTTTGATTTATGGGCTTTAACCTTGTCATCTCTTTTGTGGGCTTGAATTCGTGGGCTCGTCGCCTCGGCCCAAATCCCTACCATCGAACCTTGGCTCGGGTGACACCATGGTTCACGGTTCGGATGACACCATGGTTCACGGCTCGGGTGACACCATGGTTCACGGCTCGGGTGACACCATGGTTCACGGTTCGGGTGACACCATGGTTCACGGCTCGGGTGACACCATGGTTCATGGTTCGGGTGACACCATGGTTCACGGCTCGGGTGACACCATGGTTCACGGTTCGGGTGACACCATGGTTCACGGCTTGGGTGACACCATGGTTCACGGTTCGGGTGACGCTGTGGTTCACGGTTCGAGTGACGTTGTGGTTCACAGTTCGGGTGACGCCGTGGTTCACGGTTCGGGAGACGACAACTTTGATCCTCTTGTCTCGACCTTGATCCGTTTGACTTGACCCCGATCCATCTCCTGATCATGACCCCAATCCATTTGTTCCACTATGGGTCGTGGCACTCGATCCAACTTTTCCATCATGGTTAGGGATCCCGATCCAACCCTTCCTTCACAGTTTGGGATCCCGATCCAACTCTTTCACAGTTAGGGATCCCGATCCAACTCCTTCACGGTTAGGGATATCGATCCAACTTTCACAGTTAGGGATCCCGATCCAACTCCTTCACGTTAGGGATCTCGATCCAACTTTCACAGTTAGGGATCCCGATCCAACTCCTTCACGGTTAGGGATCTCGATCCAACTTTCACAGTTAGGGATCCCGATCCAACTCCTTCACGGTTAGGGATCTCGATCCAACTTTCACAGTTTAGGGATCGTGATCCAACTCCTTCACGGTTAGGGATCTCGATCCAACTTTCACAGTTAGGGATCTCGATCCAACTTCACAGTTCGGGATCTCGATCCGTCTTTTACAGTTAGGGATCCCGATCCAACTCTTCTACATGGTTAAGGATCCCAGTCCAACTCTTCCTTCACAGTTAGGGATTCCGATCCAACTATTCCTTCTCAGTTAGGGGACACCCGAACCACGGTTAGGGATCCAGCTGTTAGTGCTTTTTCATACTTAGCCATTTTTCAATCGTTAATTCTCAAGAGGTGGAACCTGACATCAACAGTCAGCCTCCAGCTTGGCAGTATCAGTGATGTTATTACCGAGCTGTAAGTGATCGAGTCTGAGATCAACGATTCTCCTGGTTTCCCCGAACTGTCTTTTCGATGATGATCCCGAACCATGTTTTTGGTAATGACCCCGAACCACTGTTTGCAGATGATCCCGAACTGTCGCTAGGTGGTATCACCGTACTTGTAGTATCATCAGTTTGGGGGGATCCAGTTCGGGCTTGCTATGTCACACGAACTTGGCTCGGGGTTTTCGTTACTCTGATATGCCACTGCCTTTATCGGGGAGTGTAAACATTTTTGCTGATTCCCGAGGCGAATGACATCATCATTTGCCTATATATCTTTCGATACTTCTCATTTCCTCACTACACTTCACTTCTCCGAAAATTTCTTCAAAGCAGGTAATCTCTTTCTTCTTACTCTCTCTAATTTTTGCTTAATTTGTTTTTAAGTAGAAACTCCGTTGTTCCTTTTTCGCCGCCGAGCTGTTGGAATTTCCCGATCCATCTTCAACTATCGCCGTCGTTGTTTTTGAGTTTTCTGGCGGTTTGCTTGAAAATTTGGATCTGCGTTAAATTATTTTAGAAGATCTTAACCCGTTCTTCGATTCCTCTGAAAGCTTTGATTTGTTTTGATGAACTGCTAGCACTCCCGATCTGTTTTCCGAATCTTATAGAGCTTAGATCTTTTCTTCTGAGCTTCTGGAGATCTCAACCTGTTTGTCTGTCTTCCAAGGATCCCGATCCATTCCCAAGTGATGTCTCGGTCACCCACATCTGCATCACCCGATCCGTATACCCGTTTGTTCGGCAGTTTAGGGCAATCTTCAATTCCCGAACCATCTTTCTCTTCTGATTTATTTCTCGCCCAAAGCTGTAGCAGGGAAGATTCTTCTAGTGCGAACATTTCAGAGGATTTGGATGATTCAAGTGGTTAGGGGGTAGGACCTTCTCTCCTTGGCAGGAAAATGGTGCTTTCTGAATCCTCGAGAGCTGGCAGCAATTTTGGGAATCCTTCGAGACTCGAAGTGCCTCAACTTCACGATTCTCCTTTCGATGAGGCGGTGAACCCCTTTACTGACGCAATGGATCCCGATCCGCCAAAAGTTGAACCAGAAGATTGGTTTTTTGATCCAGCCATGGCTAGACAGGAATTAGAACGTTTGATGGGTCCTAACCGTCAAGCTCCAAAGAAGAGGAAAATCAAGAGGCGACCCGATCCACCCGGTTCATCCCTCTCAACCTTGGATTCGTTAATGGCTCTTAGGCATAGATTTGGCATTTCAGAGGAAGTCGAGCTTGTGCTTCCCTCGCCATCAGACCGAGCCAGTAATCCTCCCCCTAACCACTTCACTCTTTATAAAAGTTTTTTCTACCACTGCCTGTTATGGTTCCCGATCCCTGAAGTTATTTCATGGTTTCTCTGGAAGTTCAATCTGGCCATTGCCCAAATAAACGCTCGGGGAATCAGGCATATGGTTGGCATTCTGACCAGGAGTTATGAATGTGATGTGGAAGTTGGCGTCGAACACTTGATGCATCTGCTCGAATTCAAGCGTCGTAACAAGAGAGAGCTGAAGTACTATGTGTCGGGTAAAGCCAGGAGAAATATTATAAGAGGTTTCCCGACCAAAGACGACAATTGGGAAAATTACTTCTTTTTTGTCCATATCACCGAAGCGTCGGTGGGTCCGAACTGTCTTCAACTTGTCAAGTCTGGCTGGGGAGAAATTAGTAGCCGATCCATTGCTCGACTTGGGCCACGGCTCGAGTTTCTATTATTTAGCAATTTTTCTTTTTTAGGTTTTTCTGACCTTGCATAAATATTTTTGTTTTGCAGTGCGTCATCTTCTCCTTTCATTACCTCCCGATCTGTCTGAGATTCACGAAATGCTTTCGACTCGAAAGTGTAATTGGCTAAGAGACTTCGACCTTCGACGAGTAGAGAGAGCCCGAGCCCTTTCAGAAGGATAATCAGTTGAGCAGTCATCTCCTTCTCATTCTTCACAAGATACCATGGGAAGACCTACTTTCAGAGATCGGGCTGCTGCAAAAGCCAAGGCAGAGACAGAAGCTAAGGAGAGACCAAAACAAGCAAAGACGTTGAGCCAGTCTCGTCCCCCGAACCCCCAGCTTGCTACTACTCTCGTCCCCGAACCAACCTCCGCTGATAATCATCCCGAATTGGCTATTTCCTCGGTTCCTCAAGGAGTCATCTTAGGACTTCGTCCAGTCGATTCTCAAATATTGCCGCATAAAGATAAGGGCAAAGGGAAGGCTAAGGAGAAGAAAGCCCCAAGCAAAAAATGCCAGTCGTCAGTAGATGACAAGGGAGAAGAGGCGTCGAAGCGATTGCGACGTACTGAATTGTCT
>OVBL01000443.1:0-53133 GCA_900406555.1 Pseudoturritis turrita | reverse complement strand
TGAACCAGCCATTGAAAATCCAAGACGCATTGCACCAAGCCTCGGACTTTATCGTCAACGAAGAGGAGATGAAAGTCCTATCACAAAGGTATGGCTCAGCAAAAATGACGAGGCGAAGTAACGTTTAGAGTACAAGCGCGACTCCATCCAACTCCAGAAAAAACCCTCAGAATAGCGGTTTCGTTCGTCACGACGAATCTAGCTTCAGAGGCGCCCACAATTATCAGGTGGGAGCCGGTCGCGGAAAAGTACCTTGGAACACTTGGAAAAGAAATACCAGCACGTACGACGAAAAGGCCTATTGCAAACCTCATCATCAGTACGGACACCTTACTGCAAACTGCAGAAGCCTCGGCTTGTTGCTCGCACCAAAACTTGCAGAAGGAAAATTGGGTGATGTAGTCAGCCTAAAGGATTTTGAACGAAAGGACGAGGCACAACAATCTCACCACGAGGACCAAACAGACGAGCCCACTAAAAGAGGAAGATAAAACGACAAGGCAATGCAACAGGATCCCGAAGGAGAATTAACATGATAAGGAGAGGATCTCAATTCTGCATGGACACCGTCTCCGCGATCAAAGCTTTTTAACGCCGAGCGGATTCTAGCACCAACTGGGTCGCACCTACTAACATTTCGAACGACATGATTTCATTTGAGCAGAAGGAAGCGGTTGGCGTTGAACAACCTCACAATGACCCGCTTGTCATTGAACTAATTGTGGCGGACCACGACATTGCCAAGGTATTGATAGATACGGAAAGTTCCGTCGACGTTATTTTTCATGAAACTTTAAGGCGCATGGAGATAAGTCTCTCCGAAGTAACAACAACACCAAAGCCACTGACTGGATTCTCAGGAGAAACAGCAATGACCCTCGGCATGATCAAGTTACCCGTCCAAGCTGGTGGAGTGACAAAAATCGTAGAGTTTTCAGTGGCGGATCACCCCGCGATATACAACGTGATCATGGAAACGCCTTGGATAAATTCTATGAGAGCCATCCCATCGACCTACCATCTTTGCATAAAATTTCCGACGTCAAACGGAATCAAAACCATTCGCGGAAATCAGAAAGAATCCCGGTTTGCTTTCTCGCTGAGCATAAACTTCGGAATCCGGTGAGAGAACCAAATGCAAAGACGAAGCGAAGTAAGTTGAAGAAAAATCGAGAAGCAGTAAACGACCTGGCTAAACTTTTATAGCAATTACAGATTACGGAGGCTCGCGAGAAAATAAAAGGACCAATCTGCGACCCCGTAGTCTCCATTTGTATAGATGATAATCACCCAGAGTGATGCGTCGAGATCGGAGCCAAACTAGACGAAACTGTTAAGAAAGAATTGATCTCTTTCTTAAAAATGAACGTGCATACTTTCGCTTGGGCAGCCGAAGATATGCCCGGTATTAGCATTGTCGTAACATCTCACGAGCTGAACATGAATCCAACTTTCAAACTGGTGAAGCAAAAGAGGAGAAATCTAGGATCCGAAAGGGCAAAGGCTGTAAACAAAGAGGTGGAACGGTTGCTGAAAGTCGGGTCAATCATTAAAGTGAAGTATCCAGAATGGCTTGCCAATCCTGTCGTGGTGAAAAAGAAGAACGGAAAATGGCGAGTGTGTGTCAACTTCACTGACCTGAACAAGGCATGCCCGAAGGATAGTTTCATACTGCCACACATTGACCGTTTAGTAAAGGAAACGACTGGGAACAAATTTTTTTCATGCATGGATGCCTTCTCAGGATACAACCAGATCCTGATGAATCCCGGAGATAGACAGAAGATGGCATTAATAACGGACCATGGGATATATTGCTACAAAGTGATGCCATTCGACCTCAAAAATGCCAGGGCAACTTATCAACGCATGGTAAACAAGATGTTCTCGCGACAGCTTGGAAAAACGATGGAGGTATATATAGATGATATGTTGGTAAAGTCCCTCGAGGAGAAGGACCACATTTCACACCTAAGAGATTGCTTCGAACAACTAAATTTGCATAACATTAAGCTCAACCCGACCAAGTGCAGATTCGCAGTAACATCCGGCGAATTCCTCGGATATCTGGTCACCCACCGAGGCATCGAAGCAAATCCAAAGCAAATTGACGCTCTGATACAAATGAGTTCACCAAAAACAAAGCGTGAAGTTCAACGACTAACAAAACGCGTAGAAGTGCTAAACCGTTTAATTTCTCGTTCTACCAATAATTGCCTACCGTTCTATGATACCCTGAAAGGCAATAAAAAGTTTGAGTGAACTGACAAATGTGAAGAGGCTTTCCAGCAATTGAAAAATTACTTAGCAAGTCCTCCGGTCCTTGTGAAGCCCGTGGAAGGAGAACCTCTATTTTTGTATATTGCGGTTTCTAGTTCAGCAGTTAGTGGAGTGCTTGTCAGAGACGAACGAGGTGAGCAGAAACCTATTTTTTACGTCAGCCAGACCTTAACAGACGCAAAATCCCGGTATCCACAGATCGAGAAATTAGCCCTCGCCGTAATAATGTCTGCTCGAAAGCTGAGGCCGTATTTCCAGTCATACTCTACTGTGGTACTAACAAAATTTGTTAGTACCACAGTAGATCAAAATCCAGAGCATTCATTCATTTTACGACTCCTAGTTAGTCACAAACCAATTCAACGGAGAATACATTGCAAGAGACGAAAGGATGGAGGCTTATCTGAAAGTGGTACAAGGACTGGCAACAAAGTTCAGGGAACGTTAACTCAAATACCTCACGGCAAAAATACTCCGGCAGATGTGTTGGCAGCTTTAGCTTCGACTTCTGATCCAGGTTTGTAGAGAATCATCCCGGTGGAGTTCATCGAACATCCAAGCATAAATCTCTCCGGCACCATTAACGCGGTTACCTGCTCCAAAGCAAACAGCCAAGCAAAAGACACGATCGAAGAGGTTGTCCTAGTAGAAGATGGCGTTGATGCTACCACCACAGTGGAAGAAGACCAAAACAAGGAACCCCAACCCAAAGACGAAGCAGGTTATATGGAGGAAGATCAACAATCAGCAGAAATGGAGTATGGATGCGACAAAGAGTGGATGGGAGCGATCTGCGTATACATCATGGACGGCGAAGTACCATCCGATAGATTGGCTGCCCGAAAATGCAAAGCTCAAGCGGCTCGGTACATTCTATTAGACAGGAATGTCATCAAGTGGAGGTTCTCGGGGCCATTGATGGCTTGTGTGGAAGGGAGAGAAGCTAGACAAATCATGGAAGAAATCCATAGCGGATCTTGCGGTAATCATTCTGGAGGAAGGGCACTAGCAATCAAAATCGAGCGTCACGGCTAATACTGGCCAACTATGGTAAATGATTGCGAGAAGTTTTCTGCCAAGTGCGAAAAATATCAACGTCACGCTCCAACAATTCAACAGCCAACTGAGATGCTATCATCAATTTCAGCACCTTATCCTTTCATACGATGGTCAATGGACATCGTCGGGCCCTTACATCAATCCAAGCAGAAACGATTTCTACTGGTATTAACAGATTACTTCTCAAAATTTGTCGAAACAGATTCTTACGCCAGTAATAAGGATGCTCAAGTAGAACACTTCGTCTGGAAAAACATTATATGCAAACACGGGATCCCATATGAAATCGTTACAGACAACGGCTCGCAGTTCATCTCAATACGTTTCGAAGCTTTCTGCGAGAAATGGAAGATACATCTCAACAAGTTCACACCTCGTTACCCGCAAGGTAATGGCCAAGAAGAAGCAGCAAACAAAACAATCCTTGACGGTTTTTTGGTATCATTGGTCAATGATATGATCATGGGAAGCAGCAACTTCATGGGCTTGGATTTAAGAAGAATACATCTTAATTGGAGTATTTTCAGCCCAGAAACAACAAGAAAAGAGAGAATTTCGTCCATATTCAAAGCAGCATTTATTGATGTCTATTTCTCTCTCTTACATGCAGTTTTGAGTCAAATTTCGTTTTCCAAGATACTCTGCATGTTAAGTGGTTATTAAGGATGAAAATGAGTTGTATTTCTCTATATATAGAGACCCAAAATCATGAATAAAAACTTAAGAACCCTTTTGATATTTTTGGAACTTTTTGAGAGTGAATCTCATGTTTTTTTTGTTAATGGTGTGTAATATCCATTGATCCGATCTTTGGTGCGTAATATCCATTGATCAATCCGGTATATCCAGAGCCTTCCGCAACTCTTGTGCGACCATTTGATCCACCGATCCATCTTGGTGCGTCATATCCAAGGGATCAACTGGTATATCAAGAGTCTTCCGCAGCTTCCGTGCGACCTTTCAATCCACATCTCCTTGTTCTCCGTGGCTTCACAGTCCGTTGAATGAAGGCTTATCCTTTTTTACCAACTTAGAGTGCCGAGTCCTTGGGAAGGGCGTATCAGTCAACCCCACAATGAGCTACCAAAGAAACACCGTTCACACTTGACTATGGAATGGAATGCGTGATCCCACTAGAAGTGGAATTTCCCAGAGTTATTCGTCGCCTCCCCCCCAGACAAGAGGGATTAAATCACTTGATGCTGCTTGACGAACTCGATTTGGTGAGTGAGAGGCGATACCAAGCACTTATTTGTATTCAAAATTACCAGCAAGCCACAGCCAAGTACTACAACTCCAATGTCCGCAATCGGAACACTACAGAACAAAAGACGGGGAAGCTGGGAGCAAACTGGGAAGGACCTTACAAAATCACAAAGGTGATCTGCCCGGGAGTATATGAGCTCAATAACATGGTAGAAGTTCACGTACCAAGATCATGGATGTGGGGTCGAAACTCGCACAACTAAATTTGGTAAAGGAAATTTAGGGATTCGACAAACTTCTATGAAAAGAAACACCAGAACAGAGATCCAAAGATGGTGTCTTTATTTAAGCTGTTTAGAAAGCTGTCTGTGGAAAAAGTAAGTGTTTTGCTAGGTCAATTTTCGGATCCTTTTTCCAAGAGGTACATTTTCTATTTATACACAAATAAGTCGGCTAGGCTTCTTCCTAAAGGATAAAGGAAACCTTCCTTATTCTTCGAGATTTCCTTTCTTCTCTGGTTTGTTCGGATAGGGGCTCCTTACTTTGACTTGCTAATTTGGCCCACCTACCTCTTGCGGCTCGTTACCTCGGCGGGCTTGCTATTTCACTGGGTCGCCAGAGATACGGCTCGTCACCTCCATGTCTTTTCATTTTCCCTGTTCTGCTTGTCGTTCCACCATGATGTTTTGGCTCGTAGATGCTTCCACCTGATGCCGAGAAAGAGGAGTTTCATTGTTGGTTTGCCAACATGTTGGCTCGTCACCGTTTCCGATGTTTGCTCGTCACCGTTTGTTGGTTCGCCAACATGTTGGCTCGTCACCGTTTGTTGGTCTGCCAACATGTTGGCTCGTCACCGTTTGTTGGTCTACCAACATGTTGGCTCGTCACCGTTTGTTGGTCTGCCACGTTGGCTCGTCACCGCTTCTCCTTGCCACCGAACCAAGCGTTGGCTTGTCGGTTACTTCTTCATGATACCTAGCCAAGCATTGGCTCATCGCTTACTTCTTCATGATACCTAGCCAAGCGTTGGCTCGTCGCTTACTTCTTCATGATGCCTAGCCAACCGTTGGCTCGTCGCTTACTTCTTCCTGATGCCTAGCCAAGCGTTGGCTCGTCGCATACTTCTTCATGATGCCTAGCCAAGCGTTGGCTCGTCGCTTACTTCTTCATGATGCCTAGCCAAGCGTTGGCTCGTCGCTTACTTCTTCCTGATGCCTAGCCAAGTGTTTGGCTCGTCCCCATCTTGCCTCTGTCGCCGAACTAGAGTGTTGGCTGTGGGAGTCAAAATCAACACAATTAGAATTTGTTGGAGGTTTGTTAAGAGGGATGAAATTTCTGTGGATGAACCACGAACGGAGAGATCCAAAGATGGTTTTTATTAAGCTCTGTCGAAAAGCTTTCGTACAAGAGTTTCAGAGCAAAAAGTCTAGGGTTTTTGTTAAGTAAAATTGCGGATCCCTTTTTCAAGAGATGTACATGGATATATATAGTCGTTCGAGTTAGCCAGGTCAATCCCAAAGGGATTAGGAAAACTTCCTAATCCTTCGGGATTTCCATTTTAGCAAGTCGGCTTGGCTTCGTGGGCCTTTGACCCATCGCGGGCCGAAGATGGGCTTGTCGTCCTCGTATAGAAATGACTTCGGCCGCGTCGTCTTCTAGCTCCGTATAAAATCACTTCGGCCGCGTCGTCTTCTGTCTTCGTATAGAAATGACTTTGGCCAGGCAGTTTTGTATGGTTTTGAGTTCGGCCAAGCGGTCTCGTATAATTTTGACTTCGGCCAGGCAGTTTCGTATAGATTCAACTTCGGCCAGGCAGTTTCGTATGGTTTTGACTTCGGCCAAGCGGTCTCGTATGATTTTGACTTCGGCCAGACAGTTTCGTATAAAAACGACTTCGGCCAGATTGTTTCGTATAGATTTGACTTCGGCCGAAACGAGCTCATATCGTGCCGAAGTGGATCGTGGCCGAAGTGGATCGTGGCCGACGTGTATTGTGTTGGCCGAAGTGGAGCGCGTATTGGCCGAAGTGGAACTCACGCGTGTTGCCGAAGTGAGCTCGTGTTGGCCAAAGTGGAGCTCACACGTGTTGCCGAAGTGGAGCTCGTGCTGGCCGAAGTGGAGCTCACGCGTGTTGCCGAAGTGAGCTCATGTTGGCCGAAGTGGAGCACATGTTGGCCGAAGTGGAGCTCACGCGTGTTGCCGAAGTGAGCTCGTGTTGCCGAAGTGAGCTCGTGTTGGCCGAAGTGGAGCTCACGCGTGTTGCCGAAGTGGAGCTCGTGCTGACCGAAGTGGAGCTCACGCGTGTTGCCGAAGTGAGCTCGTGTTGGCCGAAGTGGAGCTCACTCATGTTGCCGAAGTGAGCTCATGTTGGCCGAAGTGGAGCTCGTGTTGGTCGAAGTGGAGCACACGCGTGTTGCCGAAGTGGAGCTCGTGTTGGCCGAAGTGGAGCCCACGCGTGTTGCCGAAGTGAGCTCGTGTTGGCCGAAGTGGAGCTCGTGTTAGCCGAAGTGGAGCACACGCGTGTTGCCGAAGTGGAGCTCGTGTTGGCCGAAGTGGAGCGCGTGTTGGCCGAAGTGGAACTCATGCGTGTTGCCGAAGTGGGCTCGTGTTGGCCGAAGTGGAGCTCACGCGTGTTGCCGAAGTGGAGCTCACGCGTGTTGCCGAAGTGGAGCTCGTGTTGGCCGAAGTGAAGCTCACGCGTGTTGCCGAAGTGAGCTCGTGTTGCCGAAGTGAGCTCATGTTGGCCGAAGTGAGCTCGTGTTGGCCGAAGTGAGCTCATGTTGGCCGAAGTGGAGCTCACGCGGGTTGCCGAAGTGGAGCTCGTGCTGGCCGAAGTGGAGCTCGTGCTGGCCGAAGTGGAGCTCACGCGTGTTGCCGAAGTGAGCTCGTGTTGGCCGAAGTGGAGCGCGTGTTGGCCGAAGTGGAGCTCACGCGTGTTGCCGATGTGGCCATGTCTCCGTGTGCCGAAGTGAAGGCCTTCGGCCGAAGTGGGCGCGTGTTGCCGATGTGGCCATGTCTCCGTGTGCCAAAGCCAAGCCTTGCCAAAGTGAGCTGTTGCCGAAGCCAAGGCTTGCCAAAACGAGCTGTTGCCGAAGCCAGGGCTTGCCGAAGCCAAGGCTTGCCGAAGCCAAGGCTTGCCAAAGCCAAGGCTTGCCGAAGCCAAGGCTTCCCGATGCCGAGGCTTGCCGATGTGGCCTATTGCCAATGTGACCATGCCCCAAGGCTTGCCTAAGCGGAGACAAGGCTTGCCTAAGCGGAGACAAGGCTTGCCTAAGCGGAGACAAGGCTTTGCCTAAGTGGAGACAGAGCTTGCCTAAGTGAGAACTAAGCCTTGCCGAAAATGGAGCTGCTTTGACTAGAATGGCCTCTTTTGTGCTTAATTGGACTCGTACAGAAATGACTTAGGCACAATTTCGGCCTCGTCCGATTCTTCGTATTTTCATACTTAACCATTTCCATTGATCACAGCTGGGTGGGTTTTGACCCCAACAGTTAGCCCCCCAGCTCGGTAGTTTTCAGTGATGATAGTGCCGAGGTAGAGGAAGTCCAAGCTGGGATCAATGTGCCGTGTCGATTGGTACGAGCTGAGCTGACATGACGCTGAGTCCGTTGTTTTTGATATCTACCAGTAGAAATTTTGTCATTCAACTGTGTTTTGGCCCGATTCCCAATGCATGATGACATCATCTTTTGCTTTATGAGCCTATATATGCTCCCCCTTCTCCTCATTTCCTCTTCACTTCTTCACTTCTCAAAAAATCTCAAGGTAACTTCTCTCCTCCCTTCTCTCTCCTCCCTTCTCTCTCCTCCTCTTGAAGATTTTTTTTTAGGTTGTTTTGTTGTCTCTGAAATTGTTTTCGGCCGGAGTCTTCTCTGCCGAAGTAATCTTTTGCCGAAGTGGTGCTCGGCCAAAATACTTTTTCGCCGAAGTGATTTCCTTTGCTGGGCGAAATGGGGAGTCCTTTCAATGTAAAAATCGAGATGGAGAATTGGAGTTCCGATTGTGTTAGGATTAGGCAAGACGCGAGCCTTCGGGCGTGTTCTTCGAAACGGCGAGTTTCTAAGGGCGGATACAAGCATGAGGCGCCTGATCCACCAGGATCTACTCTATCCACTGCTGAATCTTTGGAGACCCTCAGGCACCGTTTCAACATTTCCGAAGAAATTGACTTCATCCTTCCATCGCCATCGGATCGGGCCAGTGAGCCCCCAAAAGGGTTTTTTACCTTGTACGAGAGTTGTTTCTACATGTGCTTCATGTGGTTCCCAATACCAGGGGTCATTCTTTGGTATCTGTGGAAGCATAGACTGGCTCTGGCGCAAATAACTCCGCGGGGAATTCGACACATGGTTGGGATCGTGGTCCGCAGCTTCGAGTGTGGCGAAGAAGTCACCGTGGATCACTTGTTGAACTTGCTATCCTTCCGGACATTTCGCTCCAAGGATTCGCTTCTTTACTCCCTTTCGAACAAAGCTCACCGCAAAATTATCAGAGGATTCCCAAGTAAAGACAGATATTGGGAGGATTATTTCTTCTTTGTGCCCATCTCCGAGGCTTCGGTTGGTGCAGATTGGGTTAACAAAATTAGGACCACATGGAGAAAAATCGGTAGCCGATCCATAGTTTTACGAGATTTTCTGTCTTGTTGAATATGTCATGACTTTCCGCCTTATTTGTTGGTTTTGCAGTTCCTAATCTGCTCCCGACGTGTCCTCCGGACATAATTACGCTTTGTGAGACTCTAGCTTCCAGTGAGTGCGACTGGCAAAGAGATTTTACTCTTCAAAGAGTAGAGAGAGCGCGGGCACGATACTTTGAGTATTATTCTCCGAGTTCAACTCCTTCGTGTTCTTCTAGCAGTACGAAGAGAACCATGGGGAAAAGACCATCTGTTCGCGAAAGGATGGAGGCCGAAAGCCGTGCCGCGATGGAGCAGGCAGAGGTCGGCCGAACTGAGATTTCTGCGGAGCAGCTAAGTGCTGCCCTTCCTTTTCCCTCGAGCGACTCATCTGTTTAACCGTCCGCGTTGGCTCCGTCGATCCCCATCGTGAGAGAGGTCGTGTTGGGTCTTGGGCGATTGGACTTGCCTCCGGTTCACCGCAGAAAGGGCAAGGCTATGGCTACAAGTGAGGATGCCGATCAGGTGAGGCTAGTCCGGAGACGTGTCCCGGCAAAGGCTGACAGAGGGAAAGATCCTCGAAAGGATGACGCTCCTGGACGAAAAAGGCGTAATGCATCAGTTAGTAGTGCCGCCGAGCACGAGCTGCCTTCGCAACCTGTATCTCAGCCGTTTGCTTCTGAAATGTTTTGTGACGATGCGTCGGCCTCGGCCACTCTCTTCTCCAAGATTCTCTCCAAGGGGGATTGCTTTCCTCCTCCCGATACTCTATCCCGGAGCAAGCCATATGCCGAAATGTCTTGCCGTGGTGCTAAGGTAGTTTGCGTCGACCTCCTTTTTTTGTACTTTGTTGAAAATGCGATGCCAGATCTCTCTTTTTCCCTCCATTCAGTTCGTGGCCTCTATTAACAAGATGACATCCGGTTACGAGGCGGACGTCCGTAAGAATGCGAGGAGGGCCGAGCATGCACGGAAAATGGCCGAAGGGCTTCGATCAAAGCTTACCGAAGCTGAGCGTGAGCGCGATGCTGCGATGGAGATAGCGTCGAAACGGAAGGAAGATTTGGAATCCTATCGGGTCCAGCAAGAGGCTCAAGTGGCGACCTCCAGCGGATGTTGAGCTCGGAGAGGGCCATGACCGACAAGAAGGTTGAACGGGCTAATTCCTACTCATAAAGCATCAACAAGTGATTGAGTCCTTCTTGTTCTGGGAGTAGTCGTCGGCGGACTCCAGGAAAATTTATCTCTGGTGGAATGACGCATTCTGTCCCATAGACGAGAGCGAACGGAGTTTCGTTGGTTGCTCGTCGCGGTGTCGTTCTATGAGACCACAATACACCTTCCAGTTCGTCGGCCCATCTTCCTTTCTTCTGGTCGAGGTGTTTCTTGAGACCGTCGAGAATCGTTTTGTTTATTGCTTTAGCCTGGCCGTTGCCTTGTGGATATCGTGGGGTGGATTTGCTTAGCCGGATCTTCCACTTCTCGCAGAAAGCTTCGAACCTTGTGGAAATGAACTGTGATCCATTATCGGTGACGATCTCGTATGGGACTCCATGTCGGCATATGATGTTCCTCCATACGAAACTTTCGACTTGTGCGTCCTTGATGCTGGCATACGAATCTGCCTCCACCCATTTTGAAAAATAGTCTGTCAGGACCAGTAGGAATCGTTTCTACTTTGATGGATGTAAAGGTCCGACGATGTCCATGGACCATCGCATGAATGGATAGGGCGATGATATCGAAGAAACCATCTCGGTCGGCTGATGAATCATTGGTGCGTGACGTTGACACTTCTCGCACCTGGACGAGTATTTCTCGCAATCTTGTATCATGGTCGGCCAGTAATAGCCGTGTCATTTGATTTTTATTGCCAAGGCTCGTCCTCCCGAGTGGTTACCACAGGAGCCGCCGTGGACCTCCTCCATGATTGCCCTTGCCTCCTTTCCTTCGACGTAGGCGAGTAATGGCCCCAAGAATTGCCATTTCAAAACATTACCGTCGAGCAAGATGTAGCGCGCTGCTTGCGCCCGAAGCTTTTGAGCTGCCCATTTGTCTGAAGGTAAGATACCATCGCAGATGTATCCGCGGATGTCATCAAGCCACCCTTTGTCGCAGCCATACCGTATGCCCGTACACGCTCCATTCATCTTGACGACTCCAGTTTCGTGGCAGGGGTCGACGTTGGAAGGGAGGGTCGTAAAGTCCTCGTCCATAGACGTTGCTTCTTCTGCAGCCTTCGCAGGATCTTCGTCCTCGACGACTGCATCTATTTCCATCCGAGAGGCCTGTCTTTCGTCTGCCGCATATGTCTCGTCCTGGACCATTGAGCTGTTGATTACTGCTTCTCGTTCGTCAGTGTCATCTCCAGCATTGTCCGGTGCACATGCTTTCTCCCTTGCAGTCCTGGCGGCTTGGGATCGCGTAACCATACTCACTGTTTCTGGAAGAGTGATGCTCGGGCGTTCGATGAATTCCACCGGAACAACTCGTTTTAAGGCTGGATCAGAAGTGGATGCGAGGGCGGCCAGTGCATCGGCCGAAGTGTTTTCTCCTCGTGGAATACGTGTGAGTGTGAACTCTTTGAACTATGCAGTCAAATCTTTGACGACTTTCAAATACGCCTCCATACGATCATCTTTAGCTGCGTATTCCCCGCTGAACTGGTTCGCGACTAACTGTGAATCGCAGAACGCGTGAATGCAGTCAATCTTGAGTCCTCGCGCAAGCTTTATTCCGGCAATGAGGGCTTCGTACTCTGCCTCGTTGTTGGAGGCGTGAAAACCTAGGCGGAAGGATTGTTCAAGTATCTCGCCCATTGGTGACGTTAGACGTATCCCGACCCCTGAACCATTTTTGGATGATGAGCCGTCAACGTGAAGTTGCCAAGTCGAATTCGGGTTTCCTTCGGCGGGGATCTCCTCCGGAAGCTTGATTAAAAAATCGGCAAGCACTTGCGATTTTACGCAGGTTCGTCCGCGATACTCGATGTCGTACTCGCTGAGCTCGATAGCCCACTTGGCCAATCGCCCGGATTGGCTTGGGCTATGCAAAATCGATCGTAGGGGTAAAGGACTGAGGACCACAATGGAGTGTGATTGGAAGTACGGCCTTAGTTTTCTGGCAGACATGACCACCGATAGAGCCAACTTCTTCATCTGCGGGTATCTTGTCTCTGCGTCGGTGAGGGTCTTACTGACGTAAAAAATTGGTTTCTGCTTGCCCCGTTCGTCGCGAATGAGCACTCCGCTTACTGCCGTGGTGGAGATTGCGGTGTATAGGAAGAGTGGTTCTCCCTCGACTGGCTTTGCAAGCACCTGGGGACTGGCGAGATATTTCTTCAACTGCTGGAAAGCCTCTTCGCACTTCTCTGTCCATTCGAATTTCTTGTTTCCTCGTAAAGTGTCGTAGAACGGTAAGCACTTATCGGTGGACCGCGAAATAAATTTGTTGAGTGCAGCCACCCTGCCAGTCAGTCTCTCTACTTCACGTTTTGATTTTGGGGAAGCCATCTGGATGAGGGCGTCGATCTGCTTTGGATTTGCTTCAATTCCGTGATGGGTAACTAAGTAACCAAGAAACTCGCCGGACATGACTGCGAATCTACACTTTGTCGGGTTGAGCTTCATGTTGTGCGAGTTGAGCTGTCGGAAACATTCCTCCAAATGTAACACGTGATCCGTAGGCTCTAGCGATTTCACCAGCATGTCATCTATGTAAACCTCCATCGTTCTTCCGAGTTGATTAACAAACATCTTGTTTACTAAGCGCTGATATGTGGCTCCGGCGTTCTTGAGGCCGAAAGGCATCACCTTGTAGCAATAGATTCCACGATCCGTAATGAAGGCTGTCTTCTCGCGATCGTCGGGATTCATTAGAATCTGATTGTATCCAGAGAATGCGTCCATGAAAGATAAGAGCTTGTTACCGGCCGTTGCTTCGACCAGTCGGTCAATGTGTGGTAGTGGGAAGCTGTCTTTCGGGCACGCCTTGTTTAAATCGGTGAAATCGACGCACACCCACCATTTTCCTTTCTTCTTTTTGACCACAACAGGATTCGCCAGCCAATCCGGGTACTTGACTTCCATTATCGACCCGACTCGTAAGAGTCTTTCGACTTCGTCGTTCACTGCTTTCGCCCTGTTAGGACCCAACTTTTTCTGTTTTTCCTTGATTGGTTTGAAGGTTGGGTCGATGTTCAATTCGTGACTGGTTACGCCGATATCAATTCCGAGCATATCCTCTGCTGCCCACGCGAAAGTGTCCACGTTTTCTTTTAGGAATGAAACCAGCTCGTCCTTGATTTTTTCGTCGAGGCCGAATCCAATCTCTACGTATCGTTCCGGGTGTTTGTCGTCGATACAAACTGATATTACGGGGTCGCAGGGCTGTTCGGCTGGTTCTTCTTCGCGATCCTCCGTAATCTGTAATTGCTATAAGAGCTTGGAGAGCTCTTTTACTGGCTCCCTGTCTGTCTTCATCTTCTTGCATTCTGACTTGGCTATTGGATCGGTGACAGGATTCCTGAGCTTGTGTGCAGCTAGGAAGCATACGCGGGACTCCTTCTGACTTCCCAAAACCGTTCTGACCCCACTCGGTGTTGGGAATTTGACGCAGAGATGGTAGGTCGAGGCTACGGCGTGCATTGAGTTTAACCAAGGTGTGCCAACGATGACGTTATAGATTGCTGGGTGATCGGCTACCGAGAACTCGACGAGCTTGATGACACCCCCAGCTTCTACAGGCAGCTTGATCGTCCCGATTGTCATCGTCGTTTCTCCGGAAAATCCAGTCAATGGTTTAGGGGTAGCCACTATGTCGGACGGATTGATATCCATTCGTTCGAGAGTTTCTTTGAAGATTATGTCCACTGTGCTGCCCGTATCCACCAGCACCCGAGGTACATCATAGCCACTGATGATCAACTCGATTACGAGAGGGTCATCGTGTGGTTTATCGATTCTGGCTGTTTCTCTTTCTTCGAATGAGATTACGTCATCTGGGAACTTGGAGGGTGCGGACCAGTTAATGCTGACATCGGCTCGTCGTTGAAAAGCTTTAATCGATGAGACGGTATCTGAGCAATAGTGAGACCCACCCATTATCATGTTGATCCGCCTTCTTGGGCCAGATTGTGACGCTTCGTCGTCTTGCCTCCCTCGCTTAGTAAGATCTTCGTTTGCCTGCTCGGGGTGGTTTGCGTTGGTATCCATGTCGAAGTCCTTGAGGCTAATATCACCTTTGAGTTTGCCGGCCGCCAGCTTGGCAGCGAGTTTCAAACCTAGGATGCGGCAATTTGCAGTTGAGTGTCCGAAGATATGGTGATATTCGCAATAAGCCATTTCGTCGTAAGTTCCTTGGCCCCTGGTCCACGTGCTACTCCATGTACCTCTTCCTCGGCCTTGACCTCGTCCTTGCCCATAGCTTGACGAATCAACTTGGTAGTTATGGGCTCCTTTGAATCCCCCTTCGTGTTGGATGTATCTAGGGCCTTGGTTGCCCTTTCTGTTGTTCGGTGGGTTCAGAGCAGAGGGAGGGTGGTTCGTGGACTTCTCCAATTTCTAAAAAATCAGGCAGCTCTCTTCTCTCTCCTCTTTCTCCCTTTTTATGCTTAAGTTTTTGGCTAGGTTTTTATTTGTCTTCTCTCCCGCCGCCGCCACTTTGAATTTTCCGACCCATCTTCAAACGTGGCTCGGCGGTTTTTCAATTTAGCCGACCCATCTTCAAACTCATCCGGCGAGCCCTTGCATTTTCCGATCCATCTTCAAATTCTTCCGGCGACCGCTTGTGTTTTCCGATCCATCGTCATCTGGGTTGCAATACTGCCCTGATCGTCCGTTCCTCCGAGCTGAAAGTCCTTTAATCTCTGCTAAGTATCAGTGTGCTTCCGAGCCACGCTCTTTCTAATTTTTGCTAAGTATAAGGCGTATTCCTGAGCCAAAATCTCCAATGTCTCACATCGCCGAGCTGGAAGATTCTATGGGCTCGGCAAATTCTGCCTTGTTGCTTGGACGTAAGATGGTGTTGTCTCCACAGGTTACCGAACCAGTTGAACCCAGTTCTCCGCTAGGTCAGTTGCAGATTATTGTCCCGTCTCTGGTTGATGAAGCTTTTGATGCCGAGGCGAGTTTGATACAGAAGGCTCTCGAAGAAATCAAAGCCGAACCAGAAGAATACACTCTTGACGAGGCAGAAAAGGTACGGTTGGAGAGACTGTTTGCGAGCCACCAGGCTAGCACATCTACGAGGTGAAAGCCTAAGAGGAAAGCTCCTAAGAGACGACCTGACCCATTTGGTTCGTCTCTGTGCACAGCTGAATCCTTGGAAGCGTTGAGGCATCGATTCAATATTTCGAAGGATGTTGATTTGATTGTTCCTACCTCTGCAGACCGAGCCGACACTCCGCCGCCTGGGCATTTCACTCTCTACGAGAGTTTCTTTTACCAATGTCTGCTATGGTTTCCAATTCCTAGCTTGATCATCCACTTTCTGTCCAAACATGGGTTAGTGCCGAGCCAAATTACTCCTCGAGGGATGCGTCACTTGGTGGGGATTCTGGTTCGGAGCTACGAGTGTGATGTGCATCTCCCATCTTCGGCAGTTCCTTGAATTTCAAAAGATCAAAAACTCCAAAGCCTACTATACTTCTAATAAGAAGCAGAGAAAGATCATCGAAGGTTTCCGAATCAAGGACAATGACTGGGGAAATTACTTTTTCTTTGTTCCTATTACCGATGCTACGGTGGAAGCCGAAAGCGTCCATTACGTCAAAGCTGAGTGGGGAACTATTGGTGGGCGAGCCGTACACCTTTCAGGAGATTTGCTAAGGTTTTTTTTTGTGGCGAGCTGACTAATCTTTTCTTCTTTGTTTTTGTAGTTCCGCAGATTCTCCCACGTTACCCGGAAGATACGCTCGCGCTTCGGAACACGCTTGCTGCCAGAAAGTGCCATTGGGAAAAACATTTTTCCTTAAGAAGAGTTGAAAAAGCCCGAGCCATCTTTGCCGGTGTGGAAGTATCAGACAGCTCAGACTCTGAATCTCCATCTCAAAATCTTCCAGAAAAAAGACTATGGGAAAAAGACTGACAATCCGTGATAAGAAAGCAGCAGCGAAAGTTGGAGTTGCAGATTTTGTGCTTATGCTTTCTCCTGTTTCCTCAGATTCTGTGGATACTCTCCTAGGGAGCGAGTCAATGGAGAATGCAGCAGCGAAAGTTGGAGTTGCAAATTTTGCAGACTCCAATGTCGGCACGCCTGGAGTTGCCAATCTCGTCTATGAAACGACTGCCGAGCTGGAAACGACCACCGAGCTGGGCCTTCCCCACTGATCTCTTTATGAATGCCTCTTTGACTCCGAACTCTTCTGTTTAGTATTTTGGGAACAAGTGCCTGGATGGCTTTATCCACCTCTTTTGCTAAAAAAATTTTTTTTGTAATAGTTGTCACCCATTGGCGTAACACATTTTCTATTTGTCGGGTTTATCTGCTTATGTTCTTGTTTGCGTACATGTTTTGCAGCATTTTGATATCTTATATTACGAAACATCTTGTTTAGAAAATGTATGGTTGCTCTATTTGAGTGCTTTGTTGTCAGTTTAGGGCTTGCGGTGTTCCGACTTATATTCCCGTTTTTCTTTGACGATGAAACATGTTTAAAATCTCATACTAACTGGTGGGTTAGCATTATGTTCCGGAGATGTTTATGACCAGTGTACCAAGAGCTGCTTACTGGGTTTAAGAGTTACTTCGAGTTTTAAGACTTGTGAGTTTTCGACTTACGGGTCCCTCTCGAACGCAAACTTGTAAGAATATCGTCCAGGATATATCTTTCGGATATTAGACCAGGATATACCCAGTCAGAATTTATATAGCACCCTCCTATACCCGTGAGAAGGTGTTTGAGAACCCTATCCCATATAGAGATAGTGGTGAGAATCCGTAAAGGATGTGATTGTCCATTTGTTGTGGCCAGCAACAAACGAGGTGATAGAATATCCGTGAAGGATGTAAAGTTATGACTTGTGTAGGTCGAGCGACACGAGTCTGTGTTTGAAAAAGTTTGAGCTTGTTCTTTCTGGGAAGTGTCATGCGAAAGATCACATTTTTCAAGACATGGGAGTATACATGTATACGTACCCACTCCCCTCCCCCTTGAAAAAGGAGGGGGACAGCTGAACTCATCCGAAGATGAGCTGCCTACGTACCCTTTGTAGGGATCAAGCCGTCCCGTAGTTCATGCAAAATATCTTAGTGATAGTACCTCTTTTGGTGCATTGCATTCCAATATCTTGGTATCGGGACATTAGACATGTTTGCGAGCTCGTACACTCATGGTCAGACTGTTTTGGTGATTTTATAGGGTCCTTCCCAGTTTGCTCCTAGTTTGCCAGTGTTTGTTTTGGCTGTGTTCTGAAAGACTTTGCGGAGAACCAGATCACCTTCTTTGAACTTACGACTTCTGACGTTGGTGTTGTAATACTTAGCCGTTGCATGCTGGTAATTTTGAATCCGAACCAGCGCTTGGTCTCGTCGTTCGTTGACCAAGTCCAACTCGTCGAGTAACATGAGGTGATTCAGTCCCTCCTGCCCTTGCAGAAGTCTGCGGCGGACTCTAGGAAATTGGACTTCTGCTGGGATGACACATTCTGCACCGTAAACAAGGGCGAAAAGTGTTTCACCGGTTGCTCGTCGCGGAGTTGTCGTGTGTGACCATAACACTCATTCAAGTTCATCTGCCCAGCGTCCCTTCTTGGCGTCCAGGCGCTTCTTTAGACCATCAAGGATGGTCTTGTTCGCCGCTTCAGCTTGTCCGTTACCTTGTGGATAGCGTGGCGTAGACTTGCTGAGTCGTACTTACAATTTTCACAGAAAACTTCAAACCTTGTAGAGATAAACTATGAGCCGTTGTCGGTGACAATTTCGTATGGAGCTCCATGCCGGCATAAGATATTTTTCCAGACGAAGTGTTCGACTTGGGCGCCCTTTATGTTGGCGTAAGAGTCTGCCTCGACCCATTTGGAGAAGTAATCTGTCAAAACTAGCAGAAACCTCTTCTGTTTTGACCTATGTAGAGGCCCGACAATATCCATTGACCAGCGCATGAAAGGGTAGGGCGCTGAGATTGACGACAGCAACTCCGTGGGTTGGTGAATCATTGGGGCATGTCGTTGGCATTTTTCGCACCTGGTGGAGAACTTCTCGCAGTCCTTCACCATAGTCGGCCAATACTTATTCATGATGCCTAGCCAAGCATTGGCTCGTCGCTTACTTCTTCCTGATACCTAGCCAAGTGTTTGGGTCGTCCCCATCTTGCCTCTGTCGCCGAACCAGAGTGTTGGCTCGTCGCCTCTCCTCAATGCCGAGCCAGAGAAATGTTGGCTCATCACCAAGTGTTTGTTGGTTTGCTAGCATGTTGGCTCAGCACCGTTCGCTGGTGCCGAACCAGGGTCGCAGATCATTGCCTCTACCCTCTGCTGCCGAGGCAGGGTTATGGCTGATGCCGAAGCAGATGTCTGTGCTTGTTTGGCTAGGCTTTACATTCATTTGGCTAGGCCTTTTCTCCATACTTAATATGTTTCAGCAGTTGATCTTGATGGGGTGAAAACCGACCCCAACAATGGAAGGCAATGCACTTAAAATAGTACTATCACTAAAACTATACCATTTATGAACTACAAGGCGGCTTGATCCCCGAAAGGGATACGTAGGCAACCCATCGCAGGATGGGTTCAGCTGGCCCCTTCCTTAAAATGGGGGGGGGGGGGAGAGTGGGTACGTATACACTATACTCCCATCTATTGTAAACAATTTCTGCAATACATCTTAACACTTCGGCATACTTATCGCCTGAAGTAGTCTTATGAAGACACTTCGGCATACTTATCGCCTCAAGTATCTAGTATTATCAAGACACTTCGGCATACTTATCGCCTCAAATATCTAGTCTTCTCAAGACATTTTGGCATACTTATCGCCTCGCAAAAATCACTAAGCCTTGTCAAAATAGACTAGTGCTTACATTTTTTTTTTTCGTTCGTTGCTGGCCACAACAACGAACTTTTTACATCCTTTATGGATTTTTACTACTACACCTTCTACAGGTCTAAGTGCGCTATACAAATCCTTATGCCTGCTAACAGAGTGGGCACGTGTGAGAAAACGTGTTCGTAAATCGAAGTAAAATTCAAAAACCCAGTAATTTGTTCCTCAACACTGGTCATCAACAACTAATAAACACTTCGGTTCAAATAAAAGTACAAAAAAGAACCAAAAAGATAGCCGAAAATCGCTTGAAAATATTTCAGATAAAGCCATCCATGTGTCTCGTCCTTAAAACAGACAAAGCAAGACAAAAAGAGCCGCAGTGCGGTTAGCAGCAAGAGTGCCATCATTGGATCCATATAAATCTCTTACACCAATGGCTGCCGCGACATTCTCCAAACAGCTCACCCGGGAGCGTTCATTCCACCGAATCGGACGAGACATGAGACATTACCAGCTCATTCTTCACCTCCTTTTCGAGCTTCTCGTACTCGTCATGGGTTCCAGCCATATCAACCCGCCATTCAGACAACTAAGATACCTCGGCTTCCAAGGTTGGCACATCATCTTTCTTGAGAATACTGATGAGTTGGAGATTGATATCCACCTACGCGAGATCCAGCTATCTCTCTTTGATTACCGTCAAATCCTCGATCTTTTTGGAGATTCTGTCAAGTTTCCCTTGAAACTTCTCTGCCATCTCCCGCCTCGAAGCCTTCTGAGCTTTCTTCACATTTTCCTCGTGCAAAACGTTCGCAGCAGCAAGTTGTCTCCTCAGCGACTCGATCTCAGCAAATTTCTTTGCCTTTGTAGCCTCCTGCTTCATGCATAATTCTCCGACTCTATCAGCTCGTTCTGAAGAAACGTATTTTCTTTCTCAAGGGCACTGATCTTAGCCGAGGAGGATTCCAGTTCGGTAACACGCTGGCTTTCAAGGTCAACGAGTCTTGCCTTTAACTGTAAGGCATCCTTCCTCGCCTCGGCAACCCGTCGTTTATCTTTCCTTGCTCCCCGATCGTATTTAGCAATGATCTTGTTGATCGAGGCCATAAACTAAATGACAAGAATCATAAGAGCAACGCCCGAGGCTCTTACTTAGAAGGAAAATTTAAAGAATTCTGCTCCGAAGCGGTTACCTTGATGCCACATAAGGACATATCGGCATATAAAGTACCTTCAGTAAGAGTGTCGACAGGAGGAAGATGATCACCATGAGACTTAATCGTGGAGATAAGAGAATCCGGGCCACCGCGTCATTATAAACAGGCTCATCCCCATCATGCTTAAACAATATCGCCGCGGGATTAGAAGGGTCGGCTCGTTTTTGTTTCTTAGCATTTTCCTCCGCGATACCCTTCCCGTTTAAAACACTAGAAGCAGGACGCTTCCGAGTCGACGTCCTGATCTCCATGGATTAACCCAGAGCAGGAGGAATGGAGTTAGAAGGAACACCTAACATGACCTGCCTCAACATATCTTCAACTACCGGCTCGACGACATCTTGAATTGCCTCGGCATCAGCAGCACCGTCAGTTGTTTTATCTTGGCTTTGGATTGTAGCAACAATAGTCTCTTGAACAGGTTCCGACGTCACCTCGTCTTCCTTAAGAGATGCATCGACTCCTGCTGCGTTCTCCTGAGCCCTTTCCTTTGCTTCCTTTTCCTTTGTGCCTGCTTATCACGAATGGTCATTCGCTTGCCCATTAGTTCGACGATGTACAACGGAGGTGCAATAGAAAACTCTGAACTTGTGGATACTTAACACCAGTGAAACGAGCCCTTGCTTTCTCCACATGATCTAAGGAAAAGTATTTTTCCCAATGGGTCGTTCCACCGGCAAGGGTATCTCTGAGCAAGTAGGTGTTTTATGGAAACAACGGGAGTAGGTGACGAACTGCAAAAAGGAAAGGAGAGATTAGAAATATAAAGCGAACTTAAGACCGAAGTAGTCCTAGGTCAGCTACGAATGGGTCCCCAGCTCCTCTTGACTTTTCTGAGGCAATCTCCAGCAATCGTTGCGTCGGATATAGGAACGTAGAAAAATGACTCCCCCAATCATTATCCTTGCTTTTAAACCCTTCGATTATTTTGCAGTGTTTCTTGGGAGAGATATAATACGTCGGAGACTTCGAGACCTTCCAAAACTCAAGAAGATGCTGCAGATGTCAAACCTTCACCTTGGCATTGCACTCATAACTTAGCACTAAAATGCCGACTAGATGACACATTCCCGGGGCGTAATCTGGTTGAGCACCGACCCATGCTTCTTCAGGAATCGCACTATCAAGCCTGGGATCGGAAACCACATGAGGCTCGCATAGAAAAAACTTTCACACAAGCATAAGTGGTTTGGCGGAGGATTGTCAGGACGACCTGACGGAGGAGGTACGATCAAGTCAACCTCCTCAGAGATCCCAAACCTTTGCCTCAACAGCACTAAAGACTCCTTAGTCGATAGGGTCGATCCTGGTGGGTCGACCTTCTTCTTTTTTGCTTTTCGTCTACGCAGAGCATTCCTGGAGGGACCGGTTTTATAACTTGCAAATAGCCTCTCCAACCGTCTTGCCTCAGCCTCGTCTATAATAAGGTCTTAGGCTCAGCCTTGATATCAGGATGTAACACCATTTCTGCCTCGGGGACATCTGGAAGGGGTTCATCGACAAGATGAGGGACCGTGATAACAAGCCAGTTTGCTTCGGTCGCCAATTTTTCCGCGGCATCCGCATTTGTTTCGTCCAACTTCGGCACGGCATCCATATTTGCTTCCTACAGATTTGTCTCATTCGCTTCGTCAACTTCGGCAGCTATATTTGCTTCGATAGAAAAATTCACCTCGCCATAAACTGATGCTTCATCCCTCTCGCTCGCCTCTGGAGATCGAATCATTTTACGACCAAGTTCCCAAGGGGAATCAGCAGAGGCAAAAGAGTCTCATAATTCGTTGGATGAAGACATGAAGATGAGTTTGAAGATGTATCGGAAAAATCAAAGAAAACACCATGGAATGTTGAAGATGCTTCGGAAAATTCAAGAAAACCACCGCAGAACATTGAAGATGGATCAGAAAATGCAAAGTGCAGCGAACGACGGAAAACTCAAATTAATAAGAGAGAGAGAAGAGAGAGGAGGGAGCTCTACCTTTGGGTTTGAGGATGCAAAGTGAGAGAAATGAGGAAGCACTTCATGATTTATAGAGAAAATCTAGGGTTTTTAGTGCGTGTGTAAACGCGCCTCGGGAATCAGCACAAACACTTCGAATCCCCGACACATTCATTACATAATGTCATGATTATCGGATTCCCGTTGGGGTCAATTTCCACCTTGGCAAGATCAACATTTAAAAACAACCAAGCATGGTGGGCTGAGATGATTGACAGCACATGCCGAGGCAACTAAGCGCGTGCCAAGGCAGCTGATAGCACGCGCCAAGGCAAACAATAACACGTGCCAAGGTGATTAACAGCACACGCCGAGGCAACTAAGCGCGTGCCAAGGCAACTGACAGCATGCGCCGAGGTATACGATAACACATGCTGAGGCAAGCATCACCATAGTCTGAGGCAAGTAATGGCATGTGCAAAAACAAGTTATCTTTGGGCCGAGGCAGGCGTTACCTTTGCGAGACGAGACAATGTTTTCAACGGGCCGTTCCGAGATCATGGCTGTGGCAAAGATTTCAAAGGGATAAACCACAGATGGAATCACAAAGAGGTCGGGTAATGAAGAAAGGAAAGACAATTCCCTTTGGGAAAAGGAAACACAAGTCCAAAGAGGAAAAGGAAAATTTTTGATATCCTCGCTCGCGGTCTAACCTGAAGTCTATAAAAGGAGAAGAGGGCATTCGAAAGAAGATAGGGACAACTGGGCAGAGCAATATACTTTACGCTAAAACATATATTGAATTCGAGAGCTTTTCAGATCACCAATAAAAAAACATCTTTGGATCTCGCTTTCTGCAATTGACACCTAGAAGTTTCTGTCCCCCTATTTTCTTAATCAAATTTAGTTTTGTGGGTTTCAACCTCCACAATTTGGCACCGTCTGTGGGGATTAGAGAAACTTTCTGACTCGTCAGATTACCGCGATCGAGATCTGACAAGATGGCCGACGGAGATCAAATCACTAACCTTCCCCGAGAAACCGAGATCCCTGGAGACCTTCCCCCGGGAAACACTGAAACCATTCTAGAATCACTAGCCGATATGAAGAATATGCTGTCCACCTTGCTGAAGAAGGTAGACGAGCAGGAAAAGGCAAACAACTCATTGAATGAGAAAATCCATGCCCTGACGGTGGAGCAACAAATCCGAGGCTCCCTCACCGGAAGCTTGGTACCGGGAATAAGACCGGCGAGGAGATTTCACAGGCAACTATTCGATGCAACACCAACGCCTCTCAACTTGACCACTCCCCGAAACACAATAAGCAACGCACCGAGGACACCAAGAGATCAGCCACCTTCACCTCAGCCTGATGAACTCACCCTAGTACCCATTAGGTCAGCTGTCGCTAACGAACTGCCCGAGCTGACCAGGTCCCCCAAAACCCCACTAATAGGCGTATCCAGTTCACTAATGACGATGACAATGGAGAACCAAATGGCTCGGCCAAAGCTGACGAAAATCAAGCCATTGAACATCCAACCGATGCAGATATCGCCTCGGCACCAATAACCAGAAGAAAGAACATGAGTCAACCTAAGGACTTAACGGACGAGGAGGAAGACGCTTATTGGGCACAACAAGCACACTTCGAAGACGAGCTACGAAGAACCATCCAGACCAGGACGTCAAGGTCAGCAAACCAGGACCAAAACAGGGAGCTAAACGAGATTTGCGAGGCGATGGCCTGAGCCACTGCGGAGGTGAAGGCATTCAAGTCATAAGTACACAAGGCAATTAGCTCAGCACCCAAAATAGACCTTGTATTGGAAGAAACTCAGAAGACGCTATTCACAACTCGGATAACTAAGGCAAATGTCTCCAACACTGGTAAAATTCGAATCCCGTTTCATGAAGGAACAACTGACCCAAAAGATCACATAATGGCATTCCGCATCGCAAGGGGATGAGCCAATCTTAGCGAAAATGAGAGAGACAGCGATTTTTGCCTCTTGTTCATGGAACATCTCAAAGGAGCAGCCTTGGAGTGGTTCTCTCACCTTGACCGTAATTCCATCGATAGCTTTGATCAATTAGCCGCTGCTTTTCTAAAGCATTACTCGATGTTCATGGATCGTGGTACTTCAGACGTCGACCTGTGGACTCTATCTCAGGGTCCGACCGAGTCATTACAAAGTTTTATAGAGCATTTCAAGAAGGTCATCTCTAAAGTCGATGGCGTAAGCGACAAAGCCGCCCTAACCGCCCTGCGAAAGTCACTATGTTATTAATCACGTTTCAGGGAGGAAATTGCGTTGAACCAGCCATTAACTATCCAGGACGCATTACATCGAGCCTCAGATTTCATTGTGAATGAAGAGGAAATGAAAGTTCTGTCACAGAGGTACGGCTCAGCTAAATCGACGAGCCGAAGCAACGTTCAGAGTACCAGTACAACTCCATCAAATTCCAGAAAAGGTTCACAGAACAGCGGCTTCATTCATCATGAGTGGCCTGGTTTCGGAGGCACCCACAGTTACTTGAGTTAGCTTTCCAGTGGAGTTGGAATCATATCATTTGGAGTTTGGTTAGCGAGATACACCCGATTTAATGAAGATATGCCGAGCTGCAGGAATGAACTCGTTCTTGCCGAGCTGGAGAGATCAGCTCGGCAAGATTCCTTAAAGACATTGGATTGAGCTGAAATTTGGACACAAAATAGATAATTGAGTTATCTTTCAGATGGAGTTGGAATCATATTATTTGTAGTTGTGGTTACCAAGATACACCCGATTTAATGAAGACATGCCGAGCTGCAGGAATGAACTCCTTCTTTCCGAGTTGGAGGGATGAGCTCGGCAAGATGCTTTAAAGCCATTGGATTGAGATGAAATTTGGACACAAATATATAATTGAGTAAGCTTTCATCCAAAAGATATTTAAAGTCATTTGGATCAACGGTCAGAAAGTTACATCAATTATCGTGACGACAGATCAATCTGGCCGAGCTCACTAGCTACGAAGCGACGAGTACGGCGAGCCCAGATAGATCAATGATCGAAAATGGTGTTGGGGTCAGATTTCACCCTAATGAGATCAATGTATAAAATTGACTAAGTGTCTAGACTAGGCTAGCCGGCGAGCCCAACAATACGGGCAAGCCGGCGAGCTTAGCAAAGACAGCGAACCGGCGAGCCCAACAATACGGGCGAGCTCGTCAACACAACTAACCGGCGAGCCCAACAATACGGGCGAGCCGGCGAGCTCGGTAAATAGGAGAGCTCGACAACATAGCGGCAAGCCAAAAAATACGGGCAATCCAGCGAGCGTAGCAAAGACGGCGAACCGGCGAGTTCAACAATACAGGCGAGCTCGGCAAACAGGCGAGCTCGACAACATACCGGCGAGCTTAGTAAAGACGGCAAGCCGGCGAGCTCAACAATACAATCGAGCCGGTGAGCTTAGCAAAAACGGTGAGCTCGGCAAGCCTAGCAAAGACGGCGAGCCGGCGAGCTCGGCAAGCCTAGCAAAAATGGCGAGCTCGGCAAGCCTAGCAAAGACGGCGAGCCGGCGAGCTCAGCAACGCAACTAACTGGCGAGCCTGGCGACGAAGCGAACATCTGACCAATCTTGGGCCGAGCCCCACCTACAAGTACGAATGGCCGAGCCCAAAAGTTATGAAGAAGGTCGAGCTCGCCATAAAGAAACCTTGGTGGGCCGAGCTAAAGAGAAGTCTTATTGGAAGCTGAGCCTAGATGTAAAGACCAAGATGTCGCAACCGACCTGCAAAAAGGAAAATCCCAAAGAATTAAGAAGTTTCCCTTATCTCTTAGGAGTTGGGCTAGCCGACTTAAACTAGTATAAATATCTATGTACATCCCTGGAAAAGGGGATCCGCAATTTACTTAGCAAAAAACCCTAGACTTTTTGCTCTCAAACTCTTGTACGAAAGCTTTTCGACACAGCTTAATAAAAACCATCTTTGGATCTCTCCGTTCGTGGTTCATCCGTAGAAATTTCATCCCCCTTAACAAACCTCCGACAAATTCTAATTGTGTTGATTTCGACTCCCACACGTGACGTTGACACTTCTCACATCTAGCGGAGAACTTCTCGCAATCTTCTATCATAGTCGGCCAATAATAACCCGTGTCGTTTGATTTTTATTGCCAAAGCTCGTCCTCCTGAGTGGTTACCACATGTACCACTGTGGACTTCCTCCAAGATTGTTCTTGCCTCCTTTTCTTCAACGCAGGCGAGTAATGGTCCCGAGAACCTCCATTTGAAAGCATTCCCATCGAGCAAGATGTAACGAGCCGCTTGTGCCCGAAGCTTACGAGCTGCCCATTTGTCGGAAGGTAAAATACCATCGCAGATGTATCCTCGAATGTTATCAAGCCACCCTTTGTCGCAGCCATATTTCATTTCCGTACATGCTTCGTCCATCTCAACAACTTCAATTTCGTGACGTGGATTGACATCAGGAGAGAGGGGAATTGAATCCTCGTCCATGGCCGTTGCTTCTTCTTCAACATTTATAGGATTTTCGTCCTCATTGACTGCGTCTATTTTCGTTTGAGATTTGGGTCCTTGATCTACTGTGTATGTCTCATCTTGGGCCATTAAATCGTTGGTTATGGCTTCTTGTTCTTCGGTGTTGTTCTCAGCGACGTCTTATGCACTGACTTTCTCCCTTGCTTCCCTGGCGGCTTGAGATCGAGTAACTACACTCACCGTTTCTGAAAGAGTGATACTCGGGTGTTCGATAAATTCCACCGAGATAATCCGCTTCAACTCTGGATCAGAAGTAGATACGAGAGCTGCCAGTGCATCAGCCGAAGTGTTTTCTCCTCGTGGAATAAGCGTGAGCGTGAATTCTTTGAACTGCGCAGTCAAGTCTTTGACGACCTTTAGATATGCTTCCATACAATCATCTTTAGTTGTGTATTCCCCCACTGAATTGGTTCTCAACTAACTGTGAATCAGAAAATGCGCTAATGCAGTCAATCTTGAGTCCTTGTGGGAGCTTCATTCCGGCAAAGAGAGCTTCGTACTCTGCTTCATTGTTGGTTTCACAAAAGCCTAGGCGAAAAGATTGTTCAAGTATCTTGCCCATCGGTGATGTCTTACGTATCCCAATTCCTGAGCCATTTTTGGATGACGAGCCGTCAACGTGGAGTTGCCAAGTCAAACTCGGGTTTCCTTCAGCGAGACTCTCCTCTGGAAGTTCGATAAAAAAAATCAGCTAGCACTTGCGATTTCGCGCAAGTCTGTCTGCGATACTCGATGTCGTACTCACTCAGCTCGATAGCCCACTGTACTCACTCAGCTCGATAGCCCACTTGGCCAATCTCCCAGATTGACTCGGGCTGTGCAAAACGGATCGTAGGGGGAAAGTACTAAGGACCAGAATGGAGTGTGATTGGAAGTACGGCCTTAGTTTTTTGGCAGACATGACAAACAATAAAGCCAACTTCTCCATTTGCGGGTATCTTGTCTCTGCGTCGGTGAGAGTCTTGCTAACGTAAAAAATTGGTTTCTGCTCTCCCTGTTCATCTCGAATGAGCACTTCGCAATCATCGGCGGATTAGCAAGGTATTCCTTCAACTGCAGGAAGGCTTCTTCGCATTTATCCGTCTATTCGAACTTCTTGTTTCCTCGTAAAGTGTCATAGAAGGGTAAGCATTTGTCGATCGATCGTGAAATAAATCTATTGAGCGCAGCTACCCTCCCAGTCAGTCTTTGCACTTCGCGTTTTGTCCTTGGCGAAGCCATCTTGATAAGCGCGTCAATCTGCTTGGGGTTTGCCTCGATACCTCGATGAGTAACTAAGTAACCAAGGAACTCTCCGGACGTGACTGCGAATCTACACTTTGTCGGGTTTAGCTTCATGTTGTGTAAGTTGAGCTGTTCGAAACACTCCTCCAAATGTGTTACGTGATCCTTTGCTTCTAGCTATTTCACTAGCATGTCGTCTATGTAAACTTCCATCGTCTTTCCGAGTTGATTAGCAAACATCTTGTTTACTAAACGCTGATACGTAGCTCCAAAATTTTTGAGGCCGAAAGGCATCACCTTGTAGCAATATTTTCAGCGTTCCGTAATGAAGGCTGTCTTCTCTCGATCGTCGGGATTCATCAAAATCTTGTTGTATCCAGAAAACGCGTCCATGAATGATAGGAGCTTGTTGTCTGCCGTTGCTTCGACTAGGCGATCATTGTGTGGTATCGGAAAGCTGTCTTTCAGACATGCCTTGTTTAAATCAGTGAAATCTACACACACCCGCCATTTTCCGTTCTTCTTTTTGACTACTAGAGGATTCGCCATCCAATCCGGGTACTTGACTTCCATTATCGAACCGACTCGTAAGAGTCTTTCGACTTCGTCATTCACTGCTGTCACTCTGTCGGGCCCCAACTTCCTTCGCTTCTGCTTTATTGGCTTTAAGGTTGGGTCGACGTTCAACTCATGACTGGTTACGCCGATATCGAGTCCAGGCATATCCTCTGCTGCCCATGCGAAAGTGTCCACGTTTTCTTTTAAGAACGAAACAAGCTCTTCCTTGATTTTTTCGTTGAGGCCGAATCCAATCTCTACGCATCGTTACGGGTGTTCATCGTCGATGCAAACTGATGTTACGGGGTTGCAGGTCAGTTCGGCCGCTTCTTCTACGCGATCCTCCGCAATCTGTAATTGCTATAAGACTTTGGATAGTTCTTTTACTGGCTCTCTATCCGTCTTCATCTTCTGGCGCTCTGACTTGGCTACCGGGTCGGTGACAGGGTTCCTGAGTTTGTGTGCAGCTAGGAAACACACGCGGGACTCCTTCTGACTCCCCAAGATTGTTTTTACTCTGCTTGGTGTTGGAAACTTTATGCATAGATGGTAGGTCGAGGCTACGGCGCGCAATGAATTTAACCAAGGCATTCCGACGATGACGTTATAGATTGCTGGGTGATCGGCTACAGAAAACTCGACGATCTTGACGACCCCTCCAGCTTGTACAGGTAGTTTGATTGTTCCGATTGTCATTGTCGTCTCTCCGGAAAATCCAATCAACGGTTTTGGGGTGGCCACTATGTCGGACAGATTGATGTCCATTCTTTTGAGAGTCTCTTTGAAGATTATGTCTACTGTGCTGCCCGTATCAACCAATACCTGGGCTACGTCATAACCAATGATGATCAACTTGATTACGAGATGTCCATTCTTTTGATAGTCTCTGGAAACGTGGAAGGCTCGGACCAGTTAATGCTGACATCGGCTCGCCGTTGAAAAGCTTTAATCGATGAGACGGTATCAAAGCAGTAGTGAGATCTGCCATTATCATGTTGATCCGTCTTCTTGGTCCAGATTACGGGGCTTCGTCATTTTTCCTCCCTCGCTTAAGAAGATCTTCATTCACCTGCTCGAGGTGGTTCGCGTTGGTGTCCATGTCAAAATCCTTGAGGCTAATATCACCTTTGAGTTTGCCAGCTGCCAACTTTGCAGCGAGTTTTAAGCCTAGAATACGGCAATTTGCAGTCGAATGTCCGGAGATATGGTGGTGTTCGCAATAAGCCAATTCATCGTAAATCCCTTGGCCCCTGGTCCACGTGCTATTATATGTTCTTCTTCCTCGGCCTTGGCCTCGTCCTTGCCCGTATCGTGACGAGTCAACTTGGTAACTATGGGCTCCTTTGAAACCTCCTTCGTGCTGGACGTATCCAGGGCCTTGGTTGCCTTTTTGTTGTTTGGTGGGTTCGGAGCAAAGGGAGGATAGTTCGTAGACTTCGCATTTCCGTGCTTCTAGGCTAAGATCTTCACTTCTTCTTCATTGGAGGCAAAGTCTGTTGTTCGATGCAATGTATCCTGGATCGTGGTTGGAGCATTTAGCACAATCTCCTTTCGCAAGTTTGAGTCAAACTACAGGGCTTTTTTCAATGCTTGCAATGCGGCCTCGTCACTTATCCCTTCTACTTTCGACAGTACCGACTTGAACCGCTCGATGAAAGCTCGTAAAGTCTCATTTTGTCCTTGCCCCATGGTCCATAGATCTGCATCGGATGTTCGGCATTCCATGAATATAGCATAATGCTTGAGGAATGCTGATGATAGCTGATTGAAATTGTCGATCGAAATTCTCCCGAGTCTAGAGAACCATTGGAGACCTGGCCCTTTAAGGTGCTCAACGAACAAAAGGCAATGACCAGCATGCTCCTCGCCTTCTCTGAAGTTTGCTCATCCCATTGTTATCGCGAAGGCTGTTAGGTGTTCCTTTGGATCGGCCTTTCCTTCGTAAACCAGTATCTTCATCTTCCCTGGGTCGGAAACCTTTGCCTTCGTAATTCGAGTTGTGAACGGGGTGTTCTGTGCTTCTTCAAACACTCGATCGAGTTTGGGAGCCTTGCTGGTTGCCCTATGCATATGAGATCGAACAAATCTCATCTCAGCGGCAGCTCGCTCCATCTGAGCCTGGTTTTCTGCTTTTCGCTCTTCTTCAATCTGGGCTCATTCGATCCAGAGGATGTTTTCCTCTTCCTTGTTAAAGTCTTGATCATGGCCAAGGTTGGTACCGCTTTGTTCGACTCGAGTTTGGCTTGCACCTGCGAGTTCGGCTTCGCGGCAGTTTTCCAAGTCGTGTTCACCCTCTGGGTTTTCCTCCAGGTCGATCACCGGATTCGTTCCGTCCGCGGTCTGCGTGTTTGTTTCTTGCGCTCCCGCATTCAGGCGGTTGCATTTGGTTGGTTAGGCGGAGGTAATCCTCTTCGGGTTCTTGGCGCATCACGAGGCGTTGAGAAATCAAGGGCTGTTGGATTGAGACGTCGAAGGGGGTGCCTTATTAGGTCAATTCCTGAGCCCCTACCTCAGGCTCGGGTTGCCATCGCAAGGACTTCCATCTTATCGGTCACCATTGTGTTCAGCTTATCTTGCTCCTCCGCCTTTTTGAGCAGCATCTCTAGCATCGTCTTTATCTGAGACAGGGCCTCTGGACTCGTCTCCAAAGCTGCGAGGACTGGTGCATCTTTCGATTCGGATCCATCGCCTTCGGTATCTGCGTGTCGTTAGCTTGCCTTTCTCTATCGTTGGTCATCTTCTTCGGATCGTTCGTACGGTGGTTCCTTGGTGTAAGAAAGTTTTAAGGTCCCCTCAGACGGCGCCAAATTGTGGGAGTCGAAATCAACACAATTAGATTTGTAACGTAACTTTTAAGGGAACCAAAACTTCTATGTATAAACCACGAAGCGAAGATCCAAAGATGGTTTTATTGAGCTGTTTCGAAAAGCTTTTGCGTACAAGAGTTTGAGAGCAAAAAGTATAGGGTTTTGCTAAGTAAATTGCGGATCCCCTTTTCAAGATATGTACATGGATATATATACTGGTTTTAGTCGGCCAGGCCAATTCCAAAAGGATATAAGGAAAACTTCCTAATCTTTCGGGATTTCCGTTTAGCTAAGTCGGCTTGGCTTCGTGGGCCTTCGTATCGACATCGGTCGAAGATGGGCTTGTTGACTTTGCATAGTAATGACTTCGGCCACATCATCTTCGGCCATGACTTCGTATGGAATTGGCTTCGGCTACGACTTCGTCTTGGCCACGTTGACTTCGGCTACGACTTCGTCTTGGCTACGTTGACTTCGGCTATGACTTCGTATAGAATTGGCTTCGTATAGAATTGACTTTGGTCGCGACATCGTATAGAACTGGCTTCGTAAAGAATTGACTTCGACCGCGGCTTCGTATAGAAACGACTTCGTATGGAAATGACTTCGTCCAAGATTAACTTCGGCCAGAACTGTCTTCGGCCAAGCTCTCTTCGGCCAACCTGTCTTCGGCCAAGCTGTCTTCGGCCAAGCTATCTTCGGCCAGGTTTTGCCGACGTAGAGCTTCTCGCCGAAGTGGAGCTCGTATCATGGCCAAAGTGGAGCTCGTATCGCGGCCGAAGTAGAGCTTGTATCACGGCCGAAGTGGAGCTCGTATCGCGGCCAAAGTGGAGCTCGTATCACGGCCGAAGTGGAGCTCGTATCGCAGCCGAAGTGGAGCTCGTATCACGGCCGAAGTGGAGCTCGTATCGCGGCCAAAGTGGAGCTCGTATCGCGGCCGAAGTGGAGCTCGTATCGCGGCCAAATTGGAGCTCGTATCGCGGCCGAAGTGGAGCTCGTATCACGGCCAAAGTGGAGCTCGTATCGGGGCCGAAGTGGAGCTCGTATCACGGCCGAAGTGGAGCTCGTATCGCCGCCGAAGTGGAGCTCGTATCGCCCCCGAAGTGGAGTTTGTATCGCCCCCGAAGTGGAGCTCGTATCATGGCCGAAGTGGAGCTCGTATCACGGCCGAAGTGGAGCTCGTATCGCGGCCGAAGTCAAGCTTGTATCACAGCCTAAGTGGAGCTCGTATCGCGGCCGAAGTGGAGCTCGTATCGCGGCCGAAGTGGAGCTCGTATCGCGGCCGAAGTGGAGCTCGTATCGCGGCCGAAGTGGAGCTCGTATCGCGGCCGAAGCTGTCTTCGGCCAGGTTGACTTCGGCCAAGCTGTCTTTGGCCAAGCTGTCTTCGGCCAAACCATCTTCGGCCAAGCTATCTTCGGCCAAGCACTGTCTTCGGCCAAGCTGTCTTTGGCCAAGCATTGTCGTCGGCCAAGCTATCTTCATCCAAGCACTATCTTCGGCCAAGCTGTCTTCGGCAAAGCACTGTCTTTGGCCAAGTTGACTTCGGACAAGCTGTCTTCGGCCAAGCTATCTTCGGCCAAGCTATCTTCGGCCAAGCACTGTCTTCGGGCAAGCTGTCTTTGGCCAAGCATTGTCTTCGGCCAAGCACTGTCTTCAGCCAAGCTGTCTTCGGTAAGGCACTGTCTTCGGCCAAGTTGACTTCGGCCAAGCTGTCTTCGGCCAAGATGGCTTCGGCCATGATGGCTTCATCCGATCCATCATATTTCGATACTTATCCATTTCCCATTGATCTCAGCTGGGTGGATTCTGACCCCAACAAAGACGATCGGCAATCAGGAACAATGGAGTATGGATGCAACAAAGAGTGGATGGGAGCAATTCGCGTGTACATCATGGATGGCGAAGTGCCATCTGACAAATGGGCTGCTTGAAAACTCAAAGCTCAAGCTGCTCGATATATTCTGCTAGATGGAAACGTCTTCAAATGGAGGTTCTCAGGGCCATTGATGGCATGTGTTGAAGGAAAATAAGCTCGAAAAATATTGGAAGAAGTCCATAGTGGATCTTGTGGCAATCATTATGGCGGAAGGGCAATAGCGATCAAAATCAAGCGTCACGGTTATTATTGGCCAACTATGGTAAAGGACTGTGAGAACTTTTCTGCCAAGTGCAAAAAATGTAAACTTCACGCCCCAACAATTCACCAGCCAACTGAAATGCTATCATCGATTTCATCACCTTATCATTTTATGTGATGCTCCATGGAGATCATCGGGCCTTTACATCAGTCTAAGCAGAAAAGGTTTTTACTGGTACTAACATACTACTTCTCCAAGTGGGTCGAGGCGGAGTCCTACACTAGTATTAAGGATGCTCAAGTCGAATACTTCATCTGGAAAAACATTATATGCAGACACGATGTTCCGTATGAATTTGTTACAGACAACGGCTCACAATTCATCTCAACCCGTTTCGAAGCTTTCTGCGAAAAGTGGAAGATACGTCTCAGCAAGTCTACTCCGCGTTACCCGCAAGGTAATGGCCAAGCAGAAGCAGCAAAAAAATAATCCTTGACGGTTTAAAGAAACGGCTCGATGAGAAAAAAGGCTGTTGGGCCGATGAGTTGGAAGGAGTTCTTTCGTCTCATCGAATAACTCCGCGGCGAGCTACCGGAGAAACATCATTCGCGCTTGTCTACGGCACTGATTGCGTGATCCTGCCAGAAGTCGAGTTTCCCAGAATTCATCATCGTCTCCTTCCTGGACAAGAGGGACTCAATGACTTAATGTTACTTGACTACAATTCCAATGTTAGCAGTAGAAAATTCAGCAAAGGTGACCTAGTTCTCCGAAAGGTTTTCAAAACATAGCCGAGCAAAACACAGGGAAGCTAGGTGCAAACTGGGAAGGACCTTACAAAGTCACTAAAGTGGTTCGCCCAGGAGTGTATGAGCTCGCTAACATGGCCGACGTTCCAGTACCAAGATCTTGGAATGCTATTCACTTGAAAAAGTACTATCACTAAACCATACCATGTATGAACTACGAGGCGGCTTGATCCCTGAAAAGGGTACGTAGGCAACCCATCTCAGGATGGGTTCAGCGGCCGCTCCTTTAAAAAGGGGGGGAGTGGGTCCGTATACACATACTTCCATCTGTTACAGGCTTCGGCACACTTATCACCTCGAAAAATCACTGCGACATGTTTGTCGACCGTCTTATCAACTTGCCTACATCTCCAAATGCTTCGGCTACTAATCACCTCACTTCGGCATACTTATCGCCTCAAAAACCTCGGCATACAAAACGCCTCGCAAAAATAACTAAGCCTTGTCAAAATAGGCTAATTGATTGCATTTTTGTCTTTTCGTCTGTTGCTGGCCACAACAACGAGCTTTTTCATCCTTTATGGAGTTTTTACTATAAACTCTACAGCATGCTATACAAATTCTTGTCTGTTATCGGAACGTGCATTTATGAGAACGTATGTTCGTAAACCGAGGCAAACATTCAGAAACCCAGTCCTCATTAACACTGGTCAACAATACTTCAAAAAAACTTCGGCTCAAAAATAAAACATGCAAAAACGAGCCAGAAGATAACTGAAATTGGTACTAACACTAAGGATAAAGCCATCCAGGCACTTTGTTCTTAAACGTACAAAAAAAACAAAAACCATTTAAACAAAGTTCTAAGGGAGATTCGAATCTATGGTCTCCTCGGCGGTACGATCAGCAGCAGGAGTACCAGCGTTAGATCCAGAAAAATCCCTTACGCCAACAGCTGCCGCGACGTTCTCCAGAGGCTCGCCAGGAAGTGTCATACTAACCGAGTCAGATGACACAGGGGACATTACTAGCTCATCCTTCACCTCCTTCTCAAGCTTTTCAAACTCATCATGAGCTCTGTGGGAGTGTAAATCCACGCCAATTGAATTTGTTATGTCTTTTAGAGAGATCCGAAACTTCTGAGTAAAAACCACCAACACAAACAGAGATCCAAAGTTGGTGTTTTATTAAGCTGCTTAGAAAGCTTTTTGTGTCAGAGCAAAAGTACAGAGTTTTGCTCGGTAAATTGCGGATCCCTTTTTCAGAGGGTATACATCAGTATATATACATATTTAAGTCGGTTAAGTTAATGTCTAAAGAGATAAGGAAGATTTCCTAATTCTTCGGGATTTCCTTTTAGCAAAGCATGTTGTCGTCATGGGCTTCGATTCGTGGGCTCTTTGTCACCCCTTTTGTGGGCTTGAATTCGTGGGCTTGTTTTGTCTCGGCCCAATCTTTTACCATGGTTCACGGTTCCGGTGACATACTACGGGTCGCAGCCTCTGATCCGTCCGTCGTACCGTGGACTGATACTCGTCCCAGATTCTTCGTCGTGGGTCGTGACCCTCGATCCGTCTGTTGCATCGTGGATCGGGGTACACAACCCAACTCGCCTTGTCGCAGTTCGGGGTTTGGAACCAAACTTCCCTTCACAGATCGGGGTACACCTCTCCACGGCTAGGGGGAGCCTGATCCACATACTTCACGATCAGGGGGACCCGGTCCTTCTGCGTGGTCACGGGTCAGGGCACACGATCCAACCTTCTCACGGATCGGGAGTACACCTTCCACGGTTAGGGGATCCGATCCACCTGTTTTATGGCTAGGGAGACCCGATCCACCTACTTCACGATCAGGAGACCCGATCCATCTGCTTGGTTACGGATCGGGGCACATAACCCAACCTTCTCATGGATCGGGGTGCCCGATCCCTTACTCTGTCACGGATCGGGGTACATCTTTCACGGTTAGGGGACCCGATCCATCTGCTTCATGGCCAAGGACCCCGATCCAACTCCATCACGATCAGGGGACCCGATCCGTCTGCTTGGTCACGGATCGGGGCACATAACCCAACCTTCTCACGGATCGGGGTACCCGATACCTTGCTCTGTCACGGATCGGGGTACACCTTTCACGGTTAGGGGACCCGATCCATCTGCTTCATGGCCAAGGACCCCGATCCAACTCCATCACGATCAAGGGACCCGATCCGTCTGCTTGGTCACGGATCGGGGCACATAACCCAACCTTCTCATGGATGGGGTACCCGATCCCTTGCTCTGTCATGGATCGGGGTACACCTTTCACGGTTAGGGGACCCGATCCATCTACTTCATGGCCAAAGACCCGATCCACCTACTTCACGGTCAGGGGACCCGATCCATTCTGCTTCAAGGCTAAGGACCCGATCCACCTTCACGGTTAGGGGCTCAACTGCTAGTGCTTTTTCATACTTAGCCATTTTTCAATCGTTGATTCTCAAGAGGTGGAATCTGACCCCAACAGTTAGCCCCCCAGCTTGGCAATATCAGTAATGTTAGTGCCGAGCTGTAAGTGGTTGAGTGAGATCAACGATTCTCGTGGTCGTCCCGAACTGTCCTTTTTGATGACGATCCCGAACCATGATCCATGGATAACCCCGAATCATTTCTTTGTAGCATTGCTGACTTAGTTCGGGTATGACTTCCTACGCAAACTCAGTTCGGGGTTCCGTTTTCTTGATACCTTTATCGGGGAGTGCAACCGTTTTTGCTGGTTCCCGAGGCGAATGACGTCACCATTTGCCTATATAATCCGTGATACTTCTCATTTGTTCTCCACTTCATTTCTCAGAAAATTTCTTCAAAGCAGGGAACCTCTCTCTTCTTTCTCTCTCTAATAATTTTTTTTTGCTTAAGTTTTTTTTTTTAGCCGAAACTCCGTTGCTCTTCCTTCGCCGCCGATCCGCTTGAATTTCCCGATCCATCTTCAACTGGCTCCGTCGCCGTCTTCAAGTTTCCGGCAGTTTGTTTTGAAGATCTAGATTGACTTGCTGTTCTTAAAAGATCTTCAACTTGTTCTTCAACTTTTTAAAGGTTTTGATCTATTTTGATAGGCTGCTGAGAGCCCCGATCCGTCTTTTGAATCTTAGAAACTCTAGATTCTCTTTCGCGAGCTGTTAGGGATCCTGATCTGTTGATATCATCCAAAGACCCCGATCCGTCTTTGATTTCAACGAAATGTCTCAGTCACCTGTTTCTGCGTCTCTCGATCCATATACCCGCCTGTTTGGCATTTCGGGACAGTCTTCGCTTCCTGAACCATCCTCCTCTCCCGATCCGTTTATCGCCCGGAGCTGTAGTCGGGAAGATTCGTCTGGCGCCCATGTCTCCGAAAACCTAGATGATCCAAGCGGTTCGGGAGTTGGACCTTCCCTACTTGGCAGAAAAATGGTGCTCTCTGAATCCTCGGGAGTAGGCAACAATTCTGGGAGTCCTCCGAGATTTGCAGTACCCCAACTTCACGACTCCCCTTTTGACGAGGCGGCAAACCCCTTTATTGATGTAGCTGATCCCGATCCGCCAAAAGTTGAACCAGAAGACTGGTTCTTTGATCCAGCTGTGGCCAGACAGGAGTTGAAACGCTTGATGGGTCTCAACTGTCAGACTTCAAGGAGGAAGAAAACAAGGAAACGATCCGATCCACCTGGTTCAACCCTTTCAACCCTGGATTCGCTATCCGCCCTTAGGCATAGGTTTTGCATTTCTGAGGAAGTCGAGCTTGTTCTTCCTTCGCCCTCAGACCGAGCCAGCAATCCCCCTCCTAACCATTTCACTCTTTACGAAAGCTTCTTCTATCGCTGCCTGTTGTGGTTCCCGATCCCTGAAGTCATCCTACAGTTTATCTGGAAGTACAACTTGGCTATTTCTCAAATCAACGTTCGAGGAATTAGGCATATGGTTGGTATTCTGGTCAGGAGTTATGAGTGTGACGTAGAAGTTGGCGTCGAACATCTGACACACTTGCTGGAGTTCAGGCGTCGTAATAAGAGGGAGCTGAAATATTATGTGTCGGGAAAAGCCAGGAGAAATATTATAAGGGGTTTCCCATCGAAAGACGATAATTGGGAAGACTATTTCTTTTTCATCCCCATCTCTGAAGCGTCAGTGGGTCGGCGGTGCCTCCAGTTTATCAAGTCTGAATGGGGAGAAATTGGTAGCCGATCCGTTGCTCGACTTGGGATACGGCTCGGGTTTCCATTACTTAGCAATTTTTTCTTTTTTAGGGTTTTTCTAACCTTGCATAAATACTTTTGTTTTTTGCAGTGCGTCATCTTCGTCTTTCACTGCCTCCCGATCTGTCTGAGGTTCACGAAGTGCTTTCTGCTTGCAAGTGCAACTGGTCCAGAGACTTCAACCTTCGACGAGTGGAGAGAGCCCGAGCCCTTTCTGAAGGACAATCGGTTGAACAGTCATCTTCTTCTCATTCTTCGAGAGATACCATGGGAAGACCTACTTTCAGAGACCGAGCTGCTGCGAAAGCCAAGGCAGAGGCAGAGGCTAAGGAGAGAGCAAAGCAGGCCAAGGCGTTAAATCAATCTCGTCCCCCGAACCCTCAATCTGTCTCTGCCATCGTCTCTGAACCAACTTCTGCTAATAATCCTTGCGAACCGGCTCCTACAGGGGTCATCCTGGGGCTTCGTCCAGCCGACTCTCAAATTGTACCGCATAAAGACAAAGGCAAAGGGAAGGCCAAGGAGAAGAAGACTACGAGCAAAAAATGCCAATCAATAGTTGACAAGGGAGGGGCCCCGAAGCGACTGCATTGTACTGAGTCGTCCCGAGCTATCCCTGAAGCAATGCCCCTCCCTGCCGCTCCGGTAAACGCTGAAGGGGCTTACAATGATGCCTCTGCTTCTGCGGCTATCTTTTCAAGGATCACGTATCCAGGTGATCACTTTCCGCCGTCTGATACTCTGCTTAGGGACAAGGCATATAGCGAAGTGTCTCTTCGGGGCGTCAAGGTATGTGACGTTTACTTATTTTGTTTTCGTCACCCGATCCACTTCAGGCCCCCTTTTTTTTTTAACAGTGTTTCTCGTTGTTGTGCAGTTCATATCCCATCTTAATAGGATGGTGATGGGGTATGAATCTGACGCCCGCAGGGATCGTGAGAAGGTTGAAGACGCTAGGCGAAAAGCCATTGAGCTGGATGGGAAGCTCAAAGAAACCGAGGCAAATCAAGCTGTTGAACAGGAAAAAGCCGTAAAAAGGATCAAGGCCCTTGAAGCTGATGCTGAAGGGAGCAGGAAGCACATCAAGGAAGCTGACGAGCGGATCATGCGGCTAGAGTCAGGCAAAGTGAGGCGAGACGCTCACATAGCTAGCTTAACAAGGCAGCTAGAGGCTGCGAATGACCTTCTTGAGAGCAAAGTCGAGCGAGCTGTTCTGGAAGCCAGACGTGAGACCATGACGACGTTCGAAGGCAAAGTTTCCCGAGCTACGAGGCTCCTTGACCAGATCGACGGTGAGCCAAAGGAGAACATGCTTGATCTTGCCCAGATTGAAGGCAATCTTCAATTTATTGGGCTGCTCCAAAGCGACGAACCGCCATCCCTCGATGCCGAGGTGAAGACTTTAGCCGAGCAGAAGCAGGGCTTGTCGGGATCTCACGAGGCATTTGCTCAGCTTGTGGCGGAAATGAGAGGAATCCTGCGACTGTCCCCGATCCGATCTGACATTCTCAAGGAGCTCAACGATGGGGAGCCCATGGAGACTGCTGCCGCGAGCATCGGGATTCAAGACTTTTCTGGCTCGAATAGAGGAACGCCCGGTCTAGCTGACTTTAGTCCAAAGGTGGTTGCTAAGGAGCCGACCCCCGAACCACCTTCTGGGAAAGCCAATGAAGTCGCTCTTGAGGAGACCGTCGCTCTTGAGGAAGCCGTCGTAGATTTTGAAATGGTGCCTGAAGAGGGCAAAGCTTCAGGAAGCGACGTGGTTGAGCAACCGTCAGAGCCAGAGCAGAAGGTAGTCACGACTCCCGAGATAACGGAGGAATATGATCCTCTCTTTTTTGTCTAGTTTAAAACTCTTTTTTCATTTTTTGTTGACGCCTGGACGGCTTTATCCATGTAGCTGTGAACTCCTTTTTATCACCTGGTTGCTGACTTAGCTAACCCTTGCCTTTGAATATATATGTCTTTCGTTTAACGATAGATTCGAGAATGCCTTGCCTGCATTTGTATTTGTTTTGCGTAGTTACGAGATGATCAGTCTCGAGATGATCATTTCGGTTTACAGATAGATTACCATAAACTTATCTGCTCCGATAATGAACATTTGTTTGCATAGTCTAGGACGAGCATTTCGGTTTACGGATAAGTTACCATAAACGTATTCGCTCCGACAATGAACGAGTACTTGTATAGCGCGCTTTTAATCCTGAGACGGATTTGAGAGTTTAAATCCGAAGTGGATGCGAGAATTCACTATTGTGGCCAGCAATAGTGAAGATGTGGCGAGATGCCCGTTGAAGTGTGATTTGCTCAAATATGTCTGTTTTGTTAAGACTTGGTGATCCTTGAAGGATGTTTAGATAGAAATTGCCTTTAAAAGCAAAACTTCGATAGATAGTAGAAACTGTTATAAAGATGGGAGTATACGAGTATGCGTATACGTACCCACTCCCCCCCCTTTTGAAAGGGGGGGGCAACTGAACCCGTCCGAAGATGAGCTGCCTACGTACCCTTTGCAGGGATCAAGTCGCCCCGTAGTTCATGTAAAGTAGCTTAGTGATAGTACTTTTTGAGGTGCATTGCGTTCCATGATCTCGGTACTGGAACGTCCGTCATGTTAGCAAGTTTGTAAACGCCAGGTTTGACAACTTCGGTGATCTTGTAGGGTCCTTCCCAATTTGCTCCTAGTTTGCCAGCATTTGTTTCCGCGGTGTTCTGAAAAACCTTCCGCAAAACTAAATCGCCTTCGTAGAATCTTCGTTCTCGAACGTTGGAATTGTAGTATTTTGAGGCCGCATTTTGATAGTTCTGGATCCTGATCAAGGCTTGGTCCCTTCTTTCGTTGATCAAGTCCAGTTCGTCAAGCATTAACAGGTAATTGAGCCCCTCTTGTTCTGGTAGTAGCCTCCGGCGAATCCCTGGAAAATGTATCTCCGGGGGGATGACACACTCTGTTCCGTAGACGAGGGCGAACGGGGTTTCTCCTGTCGCCCATCGTGGGGTGGTGCGGTGAGACCAAAGTACTCCCTCTAGTTCTTCAGCCCAACGTCCCTTCTTCTCGCCAAGGCGTTTCTTTAGGCCGTCAAGTATTGTTTTGTTGATTGCTTCGGCCTGTCCGTTCCCTTGTGGATATCTTGGAGTAGACTTGCTGAGTCTGATTTTCCATTTTTCGCAGAAACCTTCAAAACGATTGGAGATGAACTGCGAGCCGTTATCTGTCACAATCTCGTACGGTACTCCATGTCGGCATATGATGTTTTTCCAGACGAAGGCCTCCACTTGTGCATCTTTAATGTTAGCATAGGAGTCGGCTTCGACCCATTTTGAGAAATAGTCGGTCAAAACTAGAAGGAAGCGTTTCTGTTTTGACGGATGGAGTGGCCCGACAATGTCCATAGACCATCGCATGAATGGATATGGCGATGAGATTGATGAAAGTACTTCTGTAGGTTGGTGGATCATCGGCGCATGGCGTTGGCATTTTTCGCATTTGGCTGAAAACGCCTTGCAATCTTTGATCATTGTTGGCCAATAGTAGCCGTGACGTTTGACTTTTATGGCTAGTGCTCTCCCTCCAGAGTGATTTCCACATGAACCGTTGTGAATTTCCTCCATAACTTTCCTGGCGTCCTGTCCTTCCACGCAGTTTAGCAACGGTCCCGAGAATCTCCACTTGAAGACATTTCCATCAAGTAACACGTAACGTGCTGCCTGGGCTCGAAGCTTGCGAGCTGCCCATTTTTCGGTCGGTAGGACGCCGTCGCATATGTACCCTCTGATTGCGCCGAGCCATTCCTTGTCACAACCATATTCTGGATCATTGTTGACTTTGTTTGCTTCTCCGTTGGGTTCAAAGACAGGGTCCTTGCTGCTTGTTGTAGTTGGTGACTCAACGAGATTGTCTTCTTCCATTGGGGCAATATCCGGCTCTGCGGGTGATTGATCGGCCAATTCTTCCTGCATTTCGTCCATCACCTCTTGCCTGGTCGAGACATCTGTCGCTTGTCTAGCCGCTTGTGAATGAGTTATGGCATTCACTGAACCACCGGAACTGATGCTCGGGTGTTGGATGAATTCTACCGGGATCACTCGTTTTAGATCTGGATCGGAAGTTGATGCAAGGGCTGCAAGTGCGTCGGCTGGGGTGTTCTCCCCTCGCGGAATGCGTGTTAGGATGAATCGTTTGAACTGTGCAGCTAATTCTTTGACGATCTTCAAGTAAGCTTCCATTCGATCATCCTTTGCTGCATATTCACCGCTGAACTGATTCGCGACTAGTTGGGAATCGCAAAATGCATGGAGTTTCTTGATCTTTAGGCCGTTAGCAAGTTTCATCCCGGCAATCAAGGCTTCGTACTCCGCTTCGTTGTTAGATGCACGAAACCCCAGGCGGAAAGACTGTTCCAGTAGTTCTCCAGTTGGAGAGGTTAGCCGTCCGTCGTACCTTGCTCTGTCACGGATCGGGGTACACCTTTCACGGTTAGGGGACCCGATCCATCTGCTTCATGGCCAAGGACCCCGATCCAACTCCATCACGATCAAGGGACCCGATCCGTCTACTTGGTCACGGATCGGGGCACATAACCCAACCTTCTCATGGATCGGGGTACCCGATCCCTTGCTCTGTCATGGATCGGGGTACACCTTTCACGGTTAGGGGACCCGATCCATCTACTTCATGGCCAAAGACCCGATCCACCTATTTCACGGTCAGGGGGACCCGATCCACCTACTTCACGGTCAGGGGGACCCGATCCATTCTGCTTCAAGGCTAAGGACCCGATCCACCTTCACGGTTAGGGGCTCAACTGCTAGTGCTTTTTCATACTTAGCCATTTTTCAATCGTTGATTCTCAAGAGGTGGAATCTGACCCCAACAAGCTCCAGCCAGATCGATTCTCCATTCAGACAACTGAGCCACCTCGGCGTCCAAACTTGGCGCATTATCCTTCTTGAGAATGCCGATGAACTGGAGATTGCTGTCAACCTGCACGAGATCCAGCTCTCTCTCCTCTGTTGCCGACAAGTCCTCAATCTTTTTGGAAATCTTGTCAAGCTTCCCCTAAAACTTCTCAGCCATCTCCCGCCTCGAGGCCTTTAGAGCCTTCTTCACGTTTGCCTCGTGCAAAGCGTGTCTCGCGGCAAGTTGTATTTTCAACGATTCGATTTCGACGGATTTATTCACCTTGGTAGCATCTTGCCTCATGCACATATCTCCGACCCAGATCAACTCATCTTTCAAAGATGCCTTATCCTTCTCGAGGGCATTGATCTGGTCTGAAGAGGATGCGAGCTCAGCAATGTGTTTACTGGCAAGGTCGTCAAGCTTAGCCTTTGTCGCCAAGTTGTCTTTCCTCGCCTCGGCGGTATGGCATTTCTCCTTCCTTGCTACTCGATCATACTTGGCAATGATCTTGTTGATAGACGCCATAAACTACGTGTTAAGAAGCAAAAATCAGTATCCAAGGCTCTCAGTTAGAAAATTTTAAATTCTGTTCCGAGACGATTACCTTGATATCGTGCAGAGACATATCGGCGTACAACTCACTTTCGGCAAAAGAGTGTGGACAGGAGGTAAACGATCCCCGTGAGACTTTATCGCAGAGACTAGACAAGTCGAGGCAGCCGCATCGTTGTAGATAGACTTGGCTCCATAATGCTTAAACAATATCGCTGTAGGGTTAGAAGTGTCAGCTTGCTTATGCTTCTTGGCATTTTTGTCTATAACGCCTTTCCCTTTATCGGCACTAGGAGCAAGACGCAACTGAGATGGTGGCTTAACCTCCTTAGGTTGGCTCGGGGCAGGAGGAGGAGAAGGGTTCGCAACATCTTGTATGGATGCAGCACCATGAGTTGCCTCGGCGTTGGGAACGTCTTGAGTTGCCTCGTTGTTAACAACATCAGCAACATGATCTTCATTTTGAACTGGAGCATCGACAGCCGGCTGGACCAATCCAGAAGTCACCTCGGGATCTACCCCTTTGGCAGTTTATGTCTGAGCCATCTCAAGTTCTTTTTTCTTGAGCGCCTGCTTATCAAGAGGGAAGCAAGGAAGAAGCATACATGGAAAGGAAGAACGAAGAAAGGACGAGTTGCCATCCTTCAAGCAACTCACCGGCCGGTGAGTCATCCGCTGAGCCACTCACCGGCTGGCCACCTACGGAGAAGGAGAAGCAGAGCATCCGTCGAGCCACTCACCGGCCGACGGTGGCCATGCGGAACAAAAGCCCACAACTTCAAGACCCAAACCACTCAAGCCATGGAACTTACCCTAGTTCCCTATCTCATTTATCTATAAATACTACTCCTATGTAGCCACACAACAACAAGTTTCTCCATTTTCTTAGTCCATTGGACTTTAGAGATACCTTTTTGGATGTCATTTAAAATCTAATAGGAAAAGGGGAAAACTTCAACTTTCTAATACAATTTTAATTAAGACTTTACTTTATGCATTTACATTAAAGTCTTTACATTGACGAAAAGAAGGGTCGATGGGCCGACGAACTCGAAAGAATACTCTGGTCTCATCAAACGACTCCACGATGAGCTACATGAGAAACCTCATTCACTCTCGTTTATGGAACATAATGCGTTATTCCTCCAGAGAATCATTTCCCCGGAGTCCGTCACAGACTTCTCCCCGAACAAGAGGCGTTGAATCATCTACTACTACTTGACGAGTTGGATTTGATCAACGAAAGACGCGATCAAACACTGATTCGGATTCAGAATTATCAGCAAGCAACAGCTAAATACTACAACTCTAATGTTCGAAACCGGAGGTTCTACGAAGGAGACTTAGTTCGGCGGAGAGTCTTCCAGAACATGGCGGAAACAAATGCTGGAAAGCTAGGAGTGAATTGGGAAAAACCTTACAAAATCACCAAAATAGTTCGCCCAGGGGTCTACGAGCTCGCTAAAATGGCCGATGTGCCAATTCAGCGATCTTGGAACACAATGCATCTGAAGAAATACTATCACTAAGTCATATCACCTATGAACTACGAGGTGGCTTGATCCCCGAAAGGGATACGTAGGCAACTCATCTTATGATGGGTTCAGCTGCCCCCTCCTTAAAAAAGAGGAGGACTGGGTACGTATACACGTATACTCCCATCTCTTGAAAGCTTTTCGCAAATATTAATCAAGACAAGTCCTTTGCTTATTTACTATCTCACAAAACATCAAGTCTTAACCAAAACAGACTCTACAATATAATTAAAGAACTCGTTGTTGCTGGCCACAACAACGAACTAATACATCCTAAATGGATCTTCTCTACTACATCCTTAATGGATATTTAAGCGCGCTATGTTTATTATCAGAGCGAACATGTTGAAGGAAAATGTGCTCGTAAACCGAAGTAAACATCTAAACCCAACAAACATTCGCTGGTCATAACATCTCGAAAACATAATAAGTAAGGTGTGTCATTCAGTATGAAATACCCGAATATGTTCAAATTCAAAACTTAGCAAACAGATCGCTAGTCGAAACATTTTGAAAGCATAAGTACAAATCGTACATCAACGAATGACGAGATACTTAAAAACTACTAGATTCAAACATATCAAAACGATTAAGTACCGGGCGTACGTCACCTCGGTATAAGATTATTCAAACATGTGTCAAGTCATTTATAAATACAACACAAAAAAGTAAGCTTCGCAAAACTATGTCAAAGCTTATGATACGATTCAAATCAGCCATCTCGGACTTATAAACAGAAACGAGCTAAAACAGTCATTACGAAACAGCTCAAAGCATGGCAACATAAAAGCATAAACAAAAAAGGAGTTATAAGCTCCACCAAAATAAAACCCAAAAATGAGGTAATATGTACAACGTGATAACAATTCGCATAAAGGGAGTGCCATGTTCGAGATTAAAAAAAAACAAACAAAGGACCACAGACGGCCTTAGGCTCTACTGCCTTCTTGGTTCGTGGACATCTGGGAGGGATCTTCATGAGTGCGAGAGAAGATCGGTGACGCGGACAGGATTCTATCATCCAGTTTCTTCACATCGAATGTCGCTGCTTCGGCTATGAACCTTTTGTTGTCTTCTGTGACTACCCTCGCGAGCTCTTCAGGGATGACGAAGTCGGCCTTCCTCATCTGGTCAATGATTGCAATAGCACCCCGCGCCTGGCACAACATCAGAGCAGTCTGGTCGAAGTGATCACGGGCATCGATGTATTTACCGACTTCTTCCAAGCGATTTGGGTACTCGAAAGACAACTCCTCTCTGGCCCGAGCTGCGGCAGCACAAGCCCAACCCTCGCGGGATACCCGAAGCCGATCTTGCTCGGAGTTGGAAAACTGTAGTTTTCCAGTCAGAGACTCGACCTCGGTGAGTGCCCTATCAAGACGAACTACCAACTCCCCGGCGGCCTTTTCAGCTCTCTCCCTATCTTCCTTAAGAGAGTCTACTCGGTCGACATAGTTGTTGACCTCTTGCTAACACACTGCGACCATATCCTCCCAATGCTTGGCCCTCGCTTCCTCTCTATCGAGTTTCTTCCCTAGAAAGGCCACCCTCGGTCTCGACACCTCGCCAGAAGACCTCCCTCCTTCTTCTCCACTACCTGCCCGTACGAATAAGTGAGGAGGTTGACCGAGCTCAACAACTGCGAGAAGGGGAGTTAGAAAACGCATGGATGAACAGAAGCTAAACTACATAAAGTGGAGATGCTTACCCTTGTAATATCACGGATGACACCCTATGTGATGTGACAAAGACATCTTGCGTACCAATACAAGTAGCAGTTTTCGCATCCAGGTTGATATTCGTGCTCAATGGCACAATTTGGAAAAGGCAAATCTGGACAGTCAGGGTATTGCCACGTTGATACAAAAGAATGGTTCATGGGTGGATAGAAAGCTACAACCGTGTCCAGAATCCCTTCCCCAAGCCTGGTGAATTTATCAAAATCACCTTCAGCGTGTACGATCTTAAAGTCTTTACCTTTATGCGTTTACATATATGTTTATTCTTATCTATTGATTTTGCTTCCACCATGTTCATGAGTGAGTAATCTCACTTGTGGTGATTGAGTTAAGAAGGTGTTGGTATTTGTTGGTTGATTAATGTTGAGATTTGTGGGTGTCGAATACCACAATACTAAATTTGTTAGGGAAAAAGTTAGGGAACCGAAATTTCTATGAGAAAGAAATAAGCACGGAAGATCCAAAGATGGTTTTTTTATTGATTTGCTTTAAGAGCTCCGAATACAAGGATTGTTTAGAGAAATTGTCAGTATTCTTCGTTAGGTCAAATTGCGGATCCCTTTTAGGGTACAAGTATGTGTGTAATTTTTATGCAAAATAAGTCGGTAGTTTTTAGCCCTAAACCGATAAGGAAGCTTTCCTTTTTCTTCGCTTCTTTCCTTTCTTCATGATTATCCTTCCATTTTCTCATAAATCTTCTAGGTCGGCAGAAAGTTATGGGCTTCTCACTTTGACTCGGCCCATTGTATCTCGAAGCCGCCGACCTACATTGCCGATATGGATGAGGATTTATACTACGTCGTTGCTTCATATTGGTCCTGGTCTCGTCATTCTTACTCACGCCTCGCCTTGTCCTCTCTCTTTAACGACTTAACCAGGTCTATGCCCATACTTAGCCATTTTTGCCTATAGATCCCAGTGAGGTGAGACTTGACCCCAACAGTTAGCTCCCCAGCTCGTCAGTTTTTGTTTTGATAGTGACGAGGTAAAGGTGATTGATACTAGGATTATCGTAATAAGCTAGCTCGGTGAAAAATGTTATGCCGAGCTATGAAATTGTCAAGCTGCAGAAGAGGTCGGTAGACGTATGTAGTTCGGTGCGGATTCTGAATCGACACGTTTCTTTTTGGCCGTCACCTGGTACATTATGGGCCATGCGTTTTGATGAGACACCGAAGACGTGCTTTGATTTGTCCCCAGCACGCCTCCTAGGTTAATCATTGCTCCTAGGGCCTTGTGCTCCTCCTATAAATATTAGTCTTCAACCTTCAGTTTCTCATTTTAATCTTCATCCGAAAAAGGTAGAACACTTCTTCTTCTCTCTTTTGTTATTTATTCTCCGCCGTAGATTCTGTTGTTACTCTATCATACTTTCCCGTCTGTAAATCATGTCTTCAAATCTAAATTCGCGAACTCCTCCTACTTCCGGTGAGAGGACTCTGACTCAGTTAAAGGAAGTAGCTCATTTTTCACGAACAGAGTGCCCTTTATCTGCTCATTATTTTCAAAATCCAAATATCGCATCCCATCGTAGGTTAACATGCAAATACCAGAGCTCCCTTCGGACATTATCTCTGTCATTGCACAAAAACTTGGCTGCCTCACCTTGTGGAGACTCGGACACATCCTCCGAATAGGACGGATCGGTAGAGATGTAGTGTATAGTGATGAAGTCCTAAAGGATCTTAGTATCGACGATCTATGTGATGACACAGATAAAATTCTCCTAGACGGGGTGAATCGTAAATTTTTTGTAAGATGCTTAGATGCCGGAAACACAACAGCTATTTATTATGAGGCTACAAGACTCGTGACCACACAACAAGACATCAGCACAACCATGAAGCTTTTGGAATGGCTTGTTCCTTTTTATGCTAACACAACTTATCTACGTGGAATGCTGTGTGTATGTGTTGGACGTACGAAAAGGGCTGTACAACTTTTCAAAATATGTGTCATCGTACACGCTGAAGGTAATTTTGATAAACTCACCATGCTTGGGAAAAGGGTTCTGGACACGGTTGTAGCTGTCTATCCACCCATGAACCATTCTTTTGCATCAACGTGGCATTACCCTGACTGTCCAGATTTGCCTTTTCCAAATTGTGCCATTGAGCACGAATATCAACCTGGATGCAAAAACTGCTACTTGTATTGGTACGCAAGACGTCTTTGTCACATCACATAGAGTGTCATCCGTGATATTACGAGGGTAAGTGTCTCCACTTTATGTAGTTTAGATTATGTTCATCCATGCATTTTCTAACTACCCTTCTCGCAGTTGTTGAGCTCGGTAAACCTCCTCGCTTATTCGTACGGACAGGCGGTGGAGAAGAAGGAGGGAGGTCTTCTGGCGAGGTGTCGAGATCGAGGGTGGCCCTGCTAGAGAAGAAACTCGATAGAGAGGAAGCAAGGGCCAAGCATTGGGAGGACATGGTCGAAGTGTGTCAGCAATAGGTCAACAACTATGTCGACCGAGTAGACTCTCTGAAGGAAGATAGGGAGAGAGCTGAAAAGGCCACCGAGGAGTTGGCAGTTCGTCTTGATAGGGCACTCGCCGAGGTTGAGTCTCTGATTGGAAAACTAAAGTTTTCCAACTCCGAGCAAGATCGGCTGCGGGTATCTCGCGAGGGTTGGGCTTGTGCTGCCGCGGCTCGGGCCATAGAGGAGGTGTCTTCCGAGTACCCGACTCGCTTGGAAGAGGTCCGTAAATACATCGATGCCCGTGATCGCTTCGACAAGATTGCTCTGATGTTGTGCCAGGCGCGGGGTGCTATTGCAATCCTTGACCAGATGAGGAAGGCCGACTTCGCCGTCCCTGAAGAGCTCGTGAGGGTAGTCACAGAAGACAACAAAAGGTTCTTAGCCAAAGCGGCGACATTCGATGTGAAGAAACTGGATGATAGAATCATGTCCACGTCGCCGATATTCTCTCGCACTCATGAAGGTCCCTCCCAGGTGTCCACGAACCAAGAAGGCAATAGAGCCTAAGGTCGTCTGTGGCCCTTTGTTTTTTTTATTTCGAACATGGCACTCCCTTTATGGGAATTGTTATCACGTTGTACATATTACCCCATTTTTGGGTTTTATTTTGGTGGAGCTTATGACTCCTTTTTTTGTTTATGCTTTAATGTTGTCATGCTTTGAGCTGTTTCATATTAAATGTTTTAGCTCGTTTCTGTTTATAAGGCCGAGATGGCTGATTTAGATCGTATCATAAGCTTTGACATAGTTTTGAGAAGCTTACTTTTTTGTTGCGTATTTATAAATGACTTGACACATGTTTGAATAATCTTATACCGAGGTGACGTACGCCCGGTACTTAATCGTTTTGATATGTTTGAATCTAGTAGTTTTTTAACTATCTTGTCATTCGTTGATGTACGGTTAGTACTTATGCTTTCAAAATATTTCGACTAGCGATATGTTTGCTAAGTTTTGAATTTGTATATATTCAGCTATTTCTTACTGAATGACACACATTACTTATTATGTTTTCGAGATGTTATGACCAGCGAATGTTTGCTGGGTTTAGATGTTTACTTCGGTTTACGAGCACGTTTTCCTTCAACATGTCCACTCTGATAATAAATATAGCGCGCTTAAATATCCATTAAGGATGTAGTAGAGAAGATCCAGTCAGGATGTATTAGTTCACTGCCAGCAACAACGAGTTCGATAATTATATTGAAGAGTATGTTTTGGTTAAGACTTGATGTTTTGTGAGATAGTAAATAAGTCAAAGGACTTGTCTTGATTAATGTTTGAGAAAATTGGCTTTCAAGAGATGAGCGTATACGTGTATACGTACCCAATCCTCCCCCTTTTTAAGGAGGAGGGCAGCTGAACTCATCCTAAGATGAGTTGCCTACGTATCTTTTTTGGGGATCAAGCTACCTCATAGTTCGTAGGTGATATGACTTAGTGATAGTATTTCTTCATATGCATTGCGTTCCAAGATCGCTGAATTGGCACGTCGGCCATGTTAGCGAGCTCGTAGACCCCTGGGTGAACTATTTTGGTGATTTTGTAAGGTTCTTCCCAATTCACTCCTAGCTTACCAGCATTTGTTTCCGCCGTGTTCTGGAAGACTTTCCGCCGAACTAAGTCTCCTTTGTAGAACCTCTGGTTTCAAACATTAGAGTTGTAGTATTTAGCCGTTGCCTACTGTTCTGAATCCGAATTAGTGCTTAATCGCGTCTTTTGTTGATCAAATCCAGCTCGTCAAGTAGTAGTAGATGATTCAGCGCCTCTTGTTTAGGGAGAAGTCTGCGACGGACTCCGGGGAAATGTATCTCTGGAGGAATAACGCATTATGTTCCATAAACGAGAGTGAATGAGGCTTCTCATGTAGCTCGTCGTGGAGTCGTTTGATGAGATCAGAGTACTCCTTCGAGTTCGTCGGCCCATCGACCCTTATTTTCGTCAAGGTGTTTCTTCAGGCCATCAAGGATAGTCTTGTTTACAACTTCAGCTTGGCCGTTTCCTCTATGAACCGTTATTGGTGACTATCTCGTATGGAACTTCATGTCGGCAGATGATGTTTTTCCATACAAAGTTTTCCACTTGAGCGTCCTTCATGTTGGCGTAGGATTTTGCTTCAACCCATTTGGATAAATAGTCTGTTAGAACAAGTAGGAAATCTTTCTGCTTAGATCGGTGTAAAGGCCTGACGATGTCCATGGACCATCTCACGAATGGGTAAGGTGCTGAAATCGAAGGTAGTAGTCCGGTTGGTTGATGGATCATCAGCGCGTGTCGCTGACAATATTTTCACTTGGCATAAAACTTTTCGCAATCCTTCACCATAGTCAGCCTGAAGTAGCCGTGACATTTTATTTTGATTGCTTGCGCTCGTCCGCCATAATGATTGCCGCAAGATCCACTGTAGACTTCTTCCATGATTCGCCTGGCTTCTTTCCGCTCTACGCAAGCCAACAACGGCCCCGAAAATCTCCATTTGAAGACATTTCCGTCAAGTAAAACATACCGAGCTGCTTGAGCTCGCAATTTGTGAGCTGCCCATTTTTCGGATGAAAGATCGCCACCAACGATGTAGCTTTGTATTGCGTCCATTCATACCTTGTCGCAGCCATATTCTTTGTTTATTGGTTGCCGATCTTCATCCAATTTGGTTATCTCGTCTTTAGGAAAATGATCGTCGTTAGTTTTGATTTCCATGTCAGTTGCGTGATCTTTGTTTATGATTGTTGCTTCGTGTTTGATCAGAGGCGTGCTCGGAAGATCCTCTTCCATTGCGACTGCGGTGTGTTCTTCTTGGATAACATGTTTTTCGGGCATATCTTGCGCTTACCTAGTTGTTCGAGCCCGGGTTATCGCATTGACGAAATCGGAGATGTTGATACTTGGGCGCTCGATGAATTCTACCAGGATGACCCTCTTTAAGCCTGGGACGGAGGTGGAAGCAAGTGATGCCAGTGCGTCCGCCGAAGTGTTTTCTCCGCGGGGTATCCGAGTAAGTGTGAATTCCTTGAATTTTGCAGCTAGATCTTGAACGATTTTAGATACGCCTCCATCCTTTCGTCTCTTTCTTCGTATTCACCATTAAAATTGTTTACCACCAGCTGCGAATTGCAGAGTGCGTCAATGCTTTCGACTTTAATTTCGTGGGAAGCCTTAGACCGGCGTTTAAAGCTTCGTAATCTGCCTCGTTGTTAGACGCGTGGAATTCCAACCGAAATGATTGTTCCAGGACCTTGATATATCATGGTTTTTATGAGTTTTAAAGCCATGATATATGTATATAATCGAGTCTTTTATGTGTCTTTCGTGTCCTTTTCGAGTCTTTTACAGGTCTACACATAATTTGGGACCATTTGGACATTTTGGAGCAATTATGGAGTATTGTAGCTGAAAAGTCGAAGTTGGTATTTTTCAAGTTCAGCTG